>JAODUP010000074.1:585000-902500 GCA_025642065.1 Paralvinella palmiformis
TAATTCCTCGGCCTACAGACTCCTTGCCCTCTCAGTATCTCTCTAACGAAGTGATCCCGTATTTACTGTCTTCGTTTGAATAGAGATGAAATCCTATCTAAACTGGATCATATTTCATCGATCACTGATCTGCTCAAGTGTGATCGAATCATTCCATTGTTGTTAGATAACGATTAGAAATCAAGTCGATTTCGGGGGAAATTGTTTCGTCTCGTTTAGTTTCGAGTTTCGTTTTAATTATCTAAGATAAATAGTGTTTAGCAAGTGTGGCCAATCACACGACCATATATATATATATATATATATATATATATATATATATATGACTAAACCCATACATACTCGCGCGCACATGCGTGCTTGCTCCATATTTTTGCAAGCGATAACATTGGACATATGTCAGTTTGAAAAGAAGTCCTCCCGCTTAAGGTCACTGGTGAATCATCCAGATGATTGAATCACGGTGTTTAATCCACTGTGGCAATTATATATATATAAATATATAATATATATTGACCGGTAGACACCTTACCAATGAGTTTCCTATGAATGTCCAATGACCATTAAACACATACACACAAGTACCACACAACAGCTATTATCAACAGAACGCCCCCTATAGTATATTATCAGACTGTTTACTTACACCGTAGACCGGCCATTAATGGTAGCCAGTCTTTAGCTGTGAATTATCGCTCAAATGTCGTCTATTTGCTTACAGAATGCGAGAGCCATCGCTAGAAACTAACATAGACATCGGGCCAACGGAGTGCCGACACGTTGTTCTCGTCCTTTGTTAAAGGTAGACCCAGTGAGTTGTTTGTTTAACCTGGGTGACGTATGACCAAGGGTCTACGCCCTGGGGATATTTCTCTAGTTCCCTGGTCTGCCACGAAGACCACCCACACCCCTCTAACGTGCGTATTCTCCGCCAGAGCGCAATGCACGCCGGGAACCAGCGAATCGCGAAATGAATTAATTAGCCGCGGCTTTTTATATTGTTGGATGAAATATCCAACATAATTAATTAACAACTAGATTTTGCTGCGTCATAGGAAATGTCCTATTCTCCGTATGAGTGGCGTTCATCTTTCAACGACCATGTTCTCGTTTTAGTGGCGCCATCTTGAGGTCTTATCTTTGTGATGATGTAATTATTTGGTTCAATGGATGTTTTTCTTTAGCCTTACCAGGGTTTGTTGAAAGATAAACATTATATTGTCTGTGATCCGATTTCTTCAACATGTTATCCATCGATATTTGTTTGTGTTTTTTCTGTCTTTTTTTGTTGATTGGTTTTTGGAACTGGTGTTCATTCAATTATCTCTCTCTCTCTCTCATATTATATATATATATATATATATATATATATATATATATATATATATATATATGTCTGTCGTCTCTCTCCCCATATTATATATATATATATATATATATATATATATATATATATATATTCAGTTTGTCTTTCAGCCCCCATTTCATTTCTTTACATATCTCTTTCTCAAAGATTCTACCACTTTTCCTCTCTGCCTTTAAACCCGCTTTCTCTCTTAACAACCCACTCCCCGTCTTTCACTATATTTTTATGTATCTCCCTCGGTGTTTCCTTCGCTCTCTCTCTCTCTCTCTCTCTCTCTCTCTCTCTCTCTACTGTTTCCTTGTCTATTTCTCTCTTCTCCTTGTACAGGGCTGCTCCATTGGTACACTGGATAGAGCATTGCCCAGCAATCCTTCATGTAGTGAGTTCGAATCTGTACCTTGTTTGAGGGATGATTCTCTGAGGAGTCGCCCCTCAACTATATGGACCGGGTGCGACCAGCGGTAAACAAATCACTCACTCACTCACTCACTCACTCACTCACTCACTCACTCACTCACTCACTCACTCACTCACTCACTCACTCAATCAATCAATCAATCAATCAATCAATCACTCGTATCTAAATATGTTTTTCTATGTTTTGTCCTGACGTATCACCATCAAGTGTGACATAATCACGTGATCCGTGACGTAGGTGTATTATACTTGGATTTCTCACATTATTGTTATTATTAATATTAGATCAGACACCGACGTCGACTATAAATGTAGATAATTGTTTACCGCTAGACATAGGACACGATGTCTGTTACTATCTATAGATCCCATAAATAAAATATAACAATAATAATAATAATAATAGGTCCCCAGAACGGCTGATCGATATAAGAAAACATCCACGCCATTGTTGATTACCAAACGATTATATGATTAGCTTCCCTCCCCCTCTCTCGTCGTCAGAGATCACCGACGCAGACGACATCACTGACAATGATGTTGACAATCACACTACGGACATAGTACGTCATTCGATACGGATGTGCTCCTCAATTAGCCACCGAATGGCTAATTATAGAGAGGCTAGATTACACAATAAAATATAACAATAGAGTTATTTATGAGGCTTCTAAAGGTGTCTACGTCATTGTTTTGATGTTAGGAGGTTATTTTAATCTGATCAGAAATATTCTTTGACATTAGTCTACTCGGTGAACCTTCAGTAAAAGTTGATGTTTTGCAGCCATTTTTGTGTACACCTTGAGAGACTTCCAAACGTAATAAGGCGAACTGAAAGATGAAACACCCTTTAGATATAGCCCGGCCGAGTTTTGAATCCAGGTGGTCGAAGTCTGTGGCCTACCACGCTACCGGTGAGACCGCGGAGTCGCACTCCAGACGCGACTTCGGTACTGATGTGTATAATGCTGACTTAATGGTTTGATCAGTTAATGACGGTGTTGTTGACATACAATAAATATATCACTCTCTCTCTCTCTCTCTCTCTCTCTCTCTCTCTCTCATTGTGTATACATGAATGAGTTAACAAGGAGATCAATGAATGCGTTTCTCTCTTCTCTCTCTCTCTCTCTCTCGTGTGTGTGTGTGTGTATGTATGTGTGAGTGTGAGAGAGAGAGAGAGAGAGAGAGAGAGAGAGAGAGAAAAACATTGGCTTAGATATATTTAAAGTTTTACACTTCACTTCATAATCCAGAAAGACATTATTCATGTTACAGAAATAACCTATACAGTTGTTGGGTACCCAAAATATTGCACACATGCACGCACGCACACACACACACAGGTCAAAAGACGACAGCAATCCGAATGTACTCGACCATATCCATGTATAAGACTCCACTTCGATGACAATGAAGAGGTACACAAAAACCATTCAGGATTCGCCGTTGTCATCAACTATTTGACCTTCTCAACCCTACCATCGAGACAACAACAGACACTGACCACTTTAGAATCTAATGGCATATTTAAAAAAAACAGTTGTTTTGAAGATTGTCTTTCTGGTGTCACCCCGAACTGATCCATTTGTCCTAAGGTCGAGAGACCTAGCCGTCTCTCTCTCTCTCTCTCTCTCCTCTCTCTCTCTCTCTCTCTCTCTCTTCTATCTATCTATCTATCTATCTATCTAGTCAACAACCGAAGAACACAACTCTACCGTCACTGGGCCCAGTAAGGGCTGGTCCAAGTCTACTGTCCATGGGCTATTAATGATAATGCTCCGGTTGATTAGTGAACTGTATAACAACATGTCGTGGCCGGTCTACGGGTCACCTTGCCCAGCAGGAATCATTGTTCGAGATCAGCTGATTGGCCGCTAGGTGGCCGACGTGCGCATCGACGTTTTGGGGCTCTTAATCGGAGATTGTGGGGTTCATCGGGTACTGAGAAGGTTGGCCGTCATTGGCCAGCGTTGTTCAGTTTTAGGTCAATATGCTGGTTGGGATTAGGGACGATTATGTGTACTTAATGTTTATGTCGAAATTGGGCGTATAGGTTGATGACGAGTAGGCCATGGTATTTACCTGATTTGTATGTTAATATCTAATTTGACATCCACAAAATATGACAATGTGTATCAGTCTGTCGTTGAGACGTTTTATGTTCTAAATGTTGAGACAATATATCTCACGTTCTGCGGAGATATTCTAAGGAGATTACTGATCTAAGGTTGTGTATTGTCTTCGTATATAACGAGGGTCGCCATTTAAGTTAGCGATTCTACTAGATCAGGGGATCGAGTACGCTCTTAAAGCGTTTTAAGTACGACTGTCGCCGGAATTGGAATGCCGTGTCCCACAACCACAACAATAACAATAACAGGAGAATCATCATTTATCTATAACAGTTCCCTTTACTAAATGTCATCTTCCCATTCCCTTCTGTCTGTTGACATTAATAATCGTAACTTGATGACGACTTTCTATCTCTGAAATGGTACGTTGAAGAATGATACAGGAGTTAATTGACATTTATAGGAACTATATAGGATTATAGTTGATTAAATGGTACGTTGAAGAATGATACAGGAGTTAATTGACATTTATGTATAATATATAGAATTATAGTTTATGAAATGGTACATTGAAGAATCAATCATAGGGGAGTTAAGAGGCGAGATCAATATAGCTCGACAGGCAATTAACTGTGTCCGTGTTTGTCACCGGTATAAACGAAAACTCAACTTTACTGATGAATCGTCCAGAGGTTGTATTCACTATTCACGAATCGTGATTCTATCTATGTAGCAGTACATTTTCATACGCTGCTGTGTGTGTGTGTGTGTGTGTGTGTGTGTGTGTGTGTGTGTAGAACTTTGTATACAAATATTAATCCGTTTTGGCCAAAAGAATAATTGGACACCACAGTTCGTTCCAGCTGCTCCCACTGTCCACTCTTCTCTAACTCTTCCATGTAGGGCTCGAGACGATCTTTGTATTCCATGACAAGCTCCAAATATCCTTCCTTCATTACCATAATAGCCAAACCACCTGGTAAATAGATATTTCTATCACTGTCAGCTAACCTGTATATGTGTGTGTGTGTGTGTGTACGTCTGCGGCTTTGCCGCTGTGTTCTTTACAATACTGTATCCGCCACGCAGCGATCGATGTAACATCATGCACAGATCTAAAACGACGTAAACGTGTTCCTAACTGTCGAAAGTTGGTCTCTAAACATGCCCGATAATGGTCGGTTCTTCAGTGGAGTTTAATGATAACATACGGATTATATTAACATATGGGTTATATTACGCTGTTATATTATATGGCTGATATCTAGTCATGACCAGTCACATCATTAACTCTTCATCGACCGACATCTGCTTCTCATAAACCATAATTTACCTTTGAGCATTGTTACCTGATCGTTCACAATGTCTTTGTTTTTTTAATTGTAATTTGACGCCAATACACCAATCTCGGAACTATACACATTGGTTGGAAGATATTATTATTATTATTATTATTATTAAGATTATTATTTTTAATATAATTATTTCCCATCAGTATTAACAGAAGCTGTCAATGCACGACTTAGTTAATTATTATTATCAGTGTTATTATTATAGTATTTCAAATAAATCATGCCAGAGTTTATTCATGTATGAATAAGTTCAATAAATTGCACTTCACATATACAATAATGATTTGATCAACGCTTGATCACAGAAACCTTCTAAAAATAACAGAATAAATTAATACATCAATATCCGGGAAAGTGGTTTAATAAAACTTTAACATTCTGTATAATGACATCAAGTGAAATTGTACCCTTAATTAAAATTAATTTCCATGCTGTTTTTGTGTTAATTTGGTTTATTTTTGTCCAAAAGAGTATAGCTAAAGTTCGGGTCTGTCATACTGAATATTTCAACACACACAAAAATATATATATATATATATATATATATATATATATATGAATCAAATCAATAATTATGTGCCACAGTGTAGACCTTTCTGCTGTGATAGATGTTCAAACATTCACATAATACACATGTTTCAGCTTAAAGCCTTGTCTGTGTCATATTGACGTTAGATGTACTCATTGTACTCAGATGTACTTGAGGAAAACTGGAGTATCAATTATAGAATTTCTTTGTTCCGGCGTTTTATGATACCCAATTATAAATATAAGCATATATATATATATATATATATATATATATATATATATATATATCAGGTATAAAGCCTTCACCGAACTACTGAGAAGGCACTTTTTATGTTCAAACAAGACATAATGAACATTTTATTGAATATTAATTTTGTTATACCCAACAACAGACCAGAGTTTATCAGGGAGCAGTTAGTTATCATACTATTGTGGTGTTGATGTTAGTCAGTCTAACTTTAATAATACATGTAGCTACTATAATTTGATATGATATGATATGATATGTTTTTAATATATGTTTGTAATATGTAATGTGTTAATTCTGATTACCTCAAATTGTATACAACCACTACCACTACTACTACTAATGATAATAAGAATAACAAACACAATTATAATTATATAGGGCCTTGTTAAAATTGAATTGGTCTAAGGCTCTTTACATTTAAAACATATTTAAAACAAATATTAAATAGGCCAATTTAAATAAGTAGGTTTTAAGATCCCGACAAAATATATCTTTACTGGCTGCGAGACTCGGATCGCTTCGGATCAAATCGCTTAGTTACGGTGATGCTGTTCCACTCAGTACTTTGAATGTGTGAAACCGGATCCTGTACAGTGGATCTGAAACGTACTGGAAACCAGTGCAGCTGGAACGAAACTGGTGTTATAGGTTCCCCATTTCCCATGCCTGTCACCAGACGTGCAGCACAGTTCTACACTCGCTTTAGGCGGTTTGTCAGAGCGAGTTTTGTTTCTAATATAACAATGCATTGACGTAGTGAAGTCCAGAAGTAATACAGGTCTGGAGTAAAATCTGGCATGTCTCGTCATTTATGCACTTACGAATAAGTCCTATATTTCCAATTTGATTATAACGGTATTTACATATAGTGTTCACCTGCTTCTCCACTCCTGGAGTATTGGCCAATATAAGACCTAGATTTCTCACATATTTATATAACTGGATCCTACCTTATTGTGAAGATTCTCGGTTTTGTTTACATGTTGCTAGGTAGCGAGACGGTGATACATTACAACTGTAATATAATATAATGTAATATAATATCGTATGAGATGATATAATATAAAATGATATAAAAGTATACGTTTGTATATATTTAATTACAGAGACTCTTCTTGACGTCATACAGCACTGCGAGTTTGTGACCAGAGAAAAAGATGACGTCATTATTCATCAAGGTGAAAAGGGACACAGGTCAGTAGACTAGACTTAGATGTTATTGTGGGAGACAAATAGATTATATATATATATATATATATATATATATATATATATATATATATATACTGAGAGACAGAAGAAAACCCCGGACAAACAGACGGACAGACAAACAGTGATAGACAGACAAACAGGTAGACAATCATGCAGATAAGCCATCACGCGCGCGCGCACACACACACGAACACACACGCACATACACAAATGAACACATAATAATATGATAATAAGATGTATAATAATTATACATCAGTATTATGATCAACAGATAAAAAGTCACGATTTTCTTCCAAACATCTGAGTCCTTATTAAATCGTTAAAATTAGTTATCTAGTAAGACCTCTTCCTGTGTTAGTATAAAAGGGGGTCTTAAATGGGTCTTATCTCTCCAGGTCTGGGTTCGAATCTCGGCGTTAGGAGCGTCTCTGGGATGTTTCATCCGATAAGCCGATTTACCGCCGAGTAATATGTATAAGGATACAGATAACGACCATTCATTCATGTTAACGTGTTAATTATGAATAATTAAATAATTGGGCGATAATAAAGGTATCAGTGTTGGCTGGTTGTTTGTTATAGGTTCTACATCGTATTACGGGGTTCGGTGTCGGTTCTCCTGAAGGAGTCTCTGGAGGATGTCATCCTCGGTGAGGAGGGTTCTAATCTAAAAGTGGATAGAAGTACATTAGGGAACCAAATTGCCACGTTAGGTATGTATACGACTTGTGTGTATAATATATATATATAAACAAAAGTAATATGATAGCTCCGGATGTTGATACAGCCTTCCTTCGTCAGATAAGATGTTGACATTTAATTTTGGCGTATCATAGATCTGAGAAATAGTTATTTGTAAATTCTAAAGGATTATTTTTACAATAAATATTGAATGTTTATAATAATAATATACTTAAATGAATATATTTTGTATGTATATTGTATACATTTTCATGAAACGCAGGAATATAGTATAGCATTTGACATAAATTACAACATAGACATGTTTCCCCCCTCTCTCCCCTCTCTCTCTCTCTCTCTCTCTCTATATATATATATATATATATATATATGTTGTGCAAAAACATACTCCATCCTATGTCCGTGTGAAAATATTGATGTTAGTCAATAAAATCATCGACTTTTCTCTGTTCTAAAGACACGACTAGCAACATCTCGTATGTCAACTTCCTTAGCAACGTCAGTACACACAGACACACACACACACACACACACACACTACACACACACACACACACACAGGCGCATGAAGCCATCTTCTCAACGCTAAGCTAATGGTTATTATTGTCACCAGGAGAGGGCGCCCCGTTCGGTGAGATAGCCTTGATGAATCCCGACTGTATACGAACAGCGTCGATCGTTGCCGAGGAGAAGACAGACCTGGTCGTCATACACAGGGAGCTCTATAATCGGTCGGTGAAGCGCGTCGTGGCTCGCGAATACTCGGAAAAGATCAACTTCATCGAATCAGCGCCCTTTATACAACAATGGATGCCCAAGTTCCGGAAACAGTTGGCGGCCTCGTTTAAGCGCGAACTGCTTCCGTTCGACTGCGTCCTCTTCAAGCAAGGTGATCCGGCCACCGACATGTACTTTATTGTTAGGTAGGACAAAGACCTGTGTATGTGTGTGTATGCGCGTGAGGGCGCGCAGGCGCCTACTTATATATATATATATATATATATATATATATATATGCGGATATTGGCCCTGGGTACCAAGACCTATTCATCTATATAACAATAAACTTCCGTTAATCTAGATATCCATAAATTTATGCACCAATAAAGCATACATTATTATTATTATTATTATTATTATTATTATTAGTATTATTAAGTCTTCAGTCTATTGGCCATTGACCAACATATCCTAATACATGTTAATAAAATAAGGCCACACTTAATGACCCGTTTGTGCAGAATTATTGTTAAGCCACCCTAGACTGACTGACTAACTGATTCACTCAGTCATTCACTGATTCACTGACTCACTGATTCACTTACTCGTTCACTCATTTACTCAGTCTCTCTCTTTCTATCTCTCTCTCTCCCGCGCGCGCGCGCACACACACATGTTTAGATTATTTATTATCACAGCACCACCAACCTATTCAGAAAAGACCTATTTTACCATTATTTATATATATATATATATATATATATATCAACGTGTTGTTTTGTTCCAGAGGAGAAGTGAAGTTAATTGTTGATCCTGAGGCTCACTTTCAGCAGTATGAGAAGTTCCTCAACAGATGTGCCGATCATATAGCCGTTGATGAACAGTAAGTTAAGGAGATAGTATTACTTGACTCCGATAGGTGTCACTGTGACACTGTACATTACGATATGTTAAGTACTCGCTATTTAATAAGAGAGATGGGGCTGAACCACATCTCCATGGCCTGATTGGTAGCGCTGTTGGTCAAGGACCTGTAGCACTTGTGCTCAAATCTAAACCGGGTTGTGCCTGAAGGGTGTTTCATCGTTGACAGCGCTTCATTACATTTGGAAGTTGCACGCCCTATTTAGACTACCACGTACACAAAAATGACCATAAAATTTTAACAGCTGAACACGATGTTATGTTAACTACATAGTGTTATTATTATTAGAAGTAGTACTAGTAGTAGTAACTGTTGTTGTTGTGCCAGCAGCAGCAGTAGTAGTAGTAGTAATTACAGTTATTTCATGAAGATAAATGTCCTATTTGTGTTTTCTGACTCCCAATTTCGTCGATAAAAAGTTTGCTTTCGTTTTATGGCCACGAGAATGTTTTTATACTTCCGGAATGTAAAACAATATCAAGTTAGATTGAATAATTCATCTTGTGTGATTAATCCCATTTATAATTCTTACTACCGATCCATCCTTTTAATAGTTATCTCTTTTACGAAGTGTCTCACCAAGGGGTGGGGAGGGATGGGTCAGTTTAGTAGTTACTGGCGATTACATCTTTCCACATCCTCCAAGTTTTATCTTGTGGGTCTATCTTTCGAGAATGATTGACGCAACAATCAGACATCCTACGATTTATGATGTTAGAAGAATGTTTTTTATTATCGAAGATAAACCTTTATTAGTCTGTGAGATGCTGGTGATGATGATTGATGTGTTATGGCCAGTTGTGATCAAATGGTAGGCTAAATCGGCCGAGCAACCTCCGAGGGTAATGAAGCGAAGTCAAAGATGAAACATCCCTCAGATATGCCCACGCCGATGGTAGTGATCTGTGTCCCAACGCGCTACCAACTAGACCACGGAGGCGTACCAAACATTACTCTGTACGAGCCAACTGGATAAAGTTCACGACCCCCCAAAAAAATTATCGAGTTAAAAATATTTGTGGATCGATTTTGCGTACGATCAAAAATAAAGATCATCTAAAGGACCATCTTATGATAAAGACTGTTTCTATGTTATTTTTAATGTTCTCTAATTGCTCCAAATCTGTTCTTCCGATTCTATAACCATAATGTCGATCTTTTACGGCCACGTTTGGGTGCACGGTAGACTAAATGAGTGAAACAACTAGAAATGATTATGTAGCGAAGTGAAAGATGAAACACCCTTCAAATGTGATAGGTTTGGATTTCAACCGATGCACGACAAAGGAGTGTTTTATTGGTGTATTACATAGATCAATATATTATGTCCTATGTTAATTGTGTACTAAGCAAAACAGAATTACGCATGGTGCTTTAAGAATGTCTTATTATTATTATTATTATTATTATTATTATTATCAATAGTAGTAGTAGTAGTAATAATAGTAGTATTAATATATATTAATTATCATTATTAACGTCATTTTCCAGAGAGATCATAGCCAACGAGAAGGCTTACTTCCCACAAAAGTTACTACCTCAGTTGGCCAAATATTCCCGAGTCAACAGAGCGTCGTTTCTGAGGAGGCCCAACCCATCGCCGGGTAACTCGAAGGCTCTCCGTCTGCCTCCGACCTGGTCACCTTCTGCCATCAGGAAGATGAACACAGAAATCCATTCGAAAAAGGTTCATCTCAACTTGTGTTATCTCGGCGAAAAACAGTTTGTCGGTAGGGATTCTTACGTTTGCTCTTTATTAAGGGGCTATGCTTATTTCATTCGCTAGGCGGCGCTTTGTGCAAGAAACGATTTAGCATAGATAATAAGGATGTGCAGTGGTATGTGAACGATTGCGAGTATGTTTTGAGATTGTGTGAAAGGGCAACGGGAGAGAGAATCACTAATTTTAACTACTTTTCATGATGACGCTTTTTATGCCGTTATTTCTTATTAATTATGTTGTGCATGTGTGCATGCGCGTGTGTGCGCACGCATGCGTGGGCTTGTATATAAATTCGCTCAACGTCGATTTTATTAACACTTAATCCCTCGTTTTCCGATCAGTTACTGAGATTTCGTGTTTATTGTTCAGGTGACATAGAAGCGTTGCTCGGTCTGGACGTCTATCACGCCACAGCGGTCTGCTCCCAGGAGACGGTCGTCATGGTGCTGCACCGGAGCCACTTCGACCGGCTCTTCAAGAAGCGCAACCCGCGCACGACCAAAGACCTAGCGCACATGGCTGAGCTGCAGCTGACGCGGCGAGCTCTGAAGCCGAACATCCTCGACTGCGCGCCGCTGCTCAAGTGCTTCATCTACAAGCTCCAGGAGCTGCAAGGTCTGCGGCGCTCGGACGACGAGACCAACGAGGAGTTCGTCGTACCATCGGTCTACTACGAGGACAGTCAGAGCCGGGAGTTGGCGGCTGCGGCTAGCGCCTCGCGCGCTTACTGCTGGATGGCGGCAACGAGAGATATGCATGGTCAGACGAGTTCTGTACGGTCGACGATGAGTTCAAGAAGTCGCGGCGCCATAGACGGCTCATTATCGATATCGATCAACGATCAGCGATCGATCTCGTCTAGTCTGTTCACCAGCAACACCGCCAAGACATAGTGTTCGGCGCGTGCGTGCATGCGTGCGTGCGTGCGTGGGTGCGTGCCTGCTTCGATTCGCGGCAGGTCGAAAGTGATGATGGTTGGTTCGATGAGTGGGAGTGTGGGTGGTTGGAAGGATCGGTGTTTGGGTGAGTGGCTGAATGGTTGGGTGTTCTTCGATGGTACTGTGATTAGTTTTAGTGATCAGGACACGTGATGACGTTATAAATCGTTTATGATCCGTCAATTTGATTCCCCGTTTCCGTTCTCTCGGCTTCGTCGAATTTATCTTAACAATAACGTCCGCCATTTTGGAGCCTCGATCTGGCTGTCGTATCTTGGCAACGGACGCCAAGCGCTCGTCTAGCTGGCGATAGAATTAACAATTTGTGTTCGTCGTATAAAGTATAGTACACAATAGAACTTATGTATACGAGAATTAACTACGAGAAAACACACCTTTAGCAGTCGAGAATCTGTTAGATGTGTTGGAAATAAAGACAATGACTTGTATATTGGTGTCAAACAAGCTCCCTTCTTAAATACCACAAAATAAGAAATTGTATGTCAGTACATTTGTTTGTTAACACACACACACACACACACACACACACACACACACACACACACACACACACAAGCTCTGGTCTCTGACTGAATTAATATTAATTCACATAAAATACTCATATTTATGTCAGTTAGTTAGACAATGTTTTTTCTTCTTCTGTAATCAAAGGAACTTTCTTCCCTTTCCCCTGCCGTCCCATATCGTACCTAGAAGCCCATCTGTTCACTGTTTATGTCTTTGTTGGTTTGTTTTAATGTTAATCCTTTGTAAATCTAATTAACTGGGCGACAATTTTAATTTACGTGGAATAATTACACTCTCTGCAAAAATGCCGTTACCGGATGTTGTTATATTATTTCTATTGCAATTATAACCAGTCAATAACGTGTTATGTAAACATAAGATGGACATTTGATCGAATCATAATGATAAGTGTCGTGTGTGTGTGTGTGTGTTCATTTCTGTGGAAAGGCGTCTTCAAGTTATATCGTAGGTCTTCTAACGTCACTACCCACGTGACACAACGAAGGAAATCGAGGCTTACTTCGGGATCGAGTGATACCAGGAGCGATGTTTTCCCCTATGGATCTTCCCCTTCCCCACGGATCTTCCCCTTCCCCATGGATCCGCACAATTCCCCACGGATTCGCCCCTTCCCGTGGATCTCCCCACGGATCTTCCCCTTCCCCATGGATCCGCACAATTCCCCACGGATTCGCCCCTTCCCGTGGATCTCCCCACGGATCTTCCCCTTCCCCATGGATCCGCACAATTCCCCACGGATTCGCCCCTTCCCGTGGATCTCCCCATGGATCTTCCCCTTCCCCATGGATCCGCACAATTCCCCATGGATTTGCCCCTTCCCGCGGATCTCCCCATGGATCTGCCCCTTCCCCATCGATCTGCCCCTTCCCCATGGATCTGCTTCTTCTCACCACCGTTGATATTTTGTAAGATACACCCCTGTTGTTATAAATCAATCTATGCTAATCGATAAAAATAATGCATAATATCTTTGTGTCTTCTATCAACTTGGTGGAGTCACAGAAATCTATTAGAAGTGTACTCGATGGTCTGTTGTTTGTGGAATATACCGTAATCATGATGACGATGATGATGATGATGGTGATGATGATGATTATAGAAAACTTAATTTAAAATGGCAGTCTTCTTACCTTCATGACAATATTGTTCTTCTCATTCCTCAATACAGCCGTAATCACATCCAGCCACGATGTTACGCCATTGTTCATTTCGGGTAGTCTAATATCTATAGCCTAAGGAAAGTATGTAATGCCCGCACTACTAATATAGAATTTACAAAGCTACTTAAAATTATAATGATTTGTTTAAAAGCCACAACGACAGGTGCCACTGATTACTAGCTTCGTTAGCAAACGTGAAAATTGCCTGTTTTATTAAAACCCGCAGCTTTCCATGCTAGTATTACTAGCTAGCTATATATATATATATATATATATATATATATATAATTATAGTTGAAAATGCATTTATGCCATTGTTATATAAATATTGTGCAAAATTGAAATTTATGTTACCATAGATACTTAATATTAAATAAATGTGTTGCTTTTGGTATACATAGTTGTGTCTAATTTATTATAGGAAATTGATATGATTGACAGGCTTATTTAGATAGATTGAGAGATAACAGAACAAATGTGACGAATGATTAGATGATGATGATGATGACGACGGTGATGATAATAATAATAATAATAATAATAATAACACCAACAATAATAATAATACTGCAAATATATGTGAAAGTGTAGTTGAGCGTAACCCAAACAAATTATGTTTATATAAAAGTCAGTTACTTGAAAAGAAACCGTGCCTTTTTTTAAGGGAATAATTTAAACTTTTCAACGGATGACGTACTCCATCTAATTTCTTCTGACTACGATGTCCAAAAAGTGAGCGTTGTTAATCTAAGTCTATCATCATCGTGTTCGAATATAAGAGAGTCGCAAATCTGTAAAGACTTAAACCAAAACAACCTAATGTCAGCCTAATGTGTACGTCTGCTGAATGTAGTACGACAAAATACAGGATTGGGTGTTTAACATTGAGCAGAGTACGCTTAAAACGAATTAACTGTATGGAAAGAAAGATATATATATATATATATATATATATATATATATATATATATATATATATATATATATATATATATATAGGCAATGAAATATTAATTAAGTAGCGCGTTTGGCAGAGAAAACCATGTCAGTTGTCTGGATGGACGAAAATATCGTCAGACTACATGTAAAGTAGCACGACCGAGGGTTGAACTCAGATGGGTACCGAGACCGACACCACATTGACTCGGCCACAGGAGACACGATATATATTTAGGGCATTTAGTTTAAAAAAAAATAATCAGTTAAATTTCATTCCATTTTTAACAAAGTAACAAATAACTGTAAGAGTTCTGTGTTAGCTTTTCTGTACATACACGGTATACATAATACACAGCAATATAATACCAATATAAAGTAATCAGCAACCTGAATACCAAATTAACTGGTTGGTTAACAATAAAAACATATTATGTATAAAATGGAAATAGAACAACTATCACAAATATATTAGATAAGAATAATTCAAAATACAATATCATATGTCAACATTAAAACGACATCAACAACATATTTAACACATAACGATCGTAAGGATCATGACTCAGCAATAGCTATCTTATACTGTCTGATAGCCCATCTTCTACAGCATATTACAAATCCATTCAAATTATGTTTATGTAACCCTAACTAGAAAAAAAGTGAAGACGAGACGACTATCATAATGCGTTATTATAAATACGAACAAAATCATGACGTTCACAAATAAGGCACATCATAATATAACTGTTTTGCGATTATAAAACCGTTTAGAAGTGATAGAAGAATAAATTCACATCAAAATGTATAAACAATGATTGTTTTTCTTCTTGTATAAGTTTACTCTTGTGTATAAAAAAGGTGTTATTTCTTCTGACCCTGTTTAAAAATATATTTTACAGTCAATGTTCAATATTTCTAACTTTTATTTACTTCCGTGTGCGATACCTCTACTCGTAAGATGATAAATCTGAGTATTAAATGTTAGTTGTGTCTCGTATTACCAGATGATGTACTAATACTAATTCGAATTTGTAATTAACGTCATTCAAAAGGTTCAGCATTATCTGTTCGTCTCTTCTGATAGTTTTGGATGTGCTGAAATTGAGCCATATGGAGCTGATTGTGTTCAGTATTTGAACACGACGAAGGCCGAAACGGCAAGTATACTCGATTCAAGGGACTACGACATCAAGATCTGTATCAAACCACAGATAATCATTGACTGTCTAAAAAGAGGATTTATTGTCTTGCTCGTTAATCTGGATATTGCTTTTACAAAATAAATGTTATATTTTCAAAACGATCAGGAATCCGACTTAATAACGCAGGTCGATCCATCAACAAATAAAATGAATTCTGGATTCTTCTTGATCAGGAACACGACAAGAGGAATTTGTTTAATTGAACCTATTGTTAAGATGATATCGATCAAGCCAATTACAGATCAGGTCTACATGAACCGTGCTGCACAAGAATTAGGGCAAACAAATCAAAATAAAACATTTTCCTGCTGACTTTTTCCAGCTCGGAAATAGGTTCTTTACTACAGGCCATCGAATGTTTATTGGAGATAACCGATGTAATCGGTGAGTCATCATTCATAATAATTATATTGCGTCCCCGGAGGAAGCCAAGATCTACCGGTTTAAGGAGTAAGGATTATGGCCAGTAGACGAGAACGGCTACTGTAGCGACGCCGAGCGGATGTACATCAGCTATGAAAACCCGATCGATTTTGATGACAACAAAAAACAACAACAAAGGATTCGATAGCAAGATGATGGAGTTGGTGTCTCTTAAGACTGCCCTTATAATTGGTCGAATCGTCAACAGAACCCTCATTCTGGCCACATTTCGCTGCCAGTGAGTCCAACATTACCAGCCCTTACCCCGTTAAATGTGCTATTTTGCTGCTCATTGTCCCCTTAGAAGGCTCGAGTCGTATTGACGACATACAGGGAACGTGTATTCGTAGTGCCGAACGTAACCGGAGAATCGACGTCAGAACCATTTCTTATTGACGGTCAAATATGGCAACTTTCCAAACTTGGAGTACAGAATCATACCGATCCCTTGACAGCTAAGAAGCCCAAAGGAGATCGAGTCTCATCTACAGATATAAGTGAATCTACCCGGATATTAGTATACCATTACTTGTATAATTAAATTAATAATAATACCAAGGAAGTGAGTGATGTGTTAAATATAGTTAATAAAGCCATTAAGAACAATAATTTTGGGCAAACACGCTAATAGCAATGTAAAGTAAGCCAATCATCTGAGAAAGTAGAACTGATGTGTGATATATATATATATATATATATATATATATATATATATGGATGTGTGCGTGTGTGCGTGCGTGCGTGCGTGTGTGTGTGGGGGGGGGGGTGTTTTAGATTACATACATAGTGGCATTGGCTCAGAACATCAACATCTCTAAACATCCTTCGAGACCTCCACCTCCGTAAATATAACTATTAATAAAACTATACATACATCAATCTAAACATAACACGTTCTACGCCTCCGCATATCGATACATATAAGCGTAGGCCTATACACGTGTGTCTGGGAGTGAGCTCCGGTGGCCTAGCGGTTAAGCACCCGGCACTTGGTGTCAATGGTCGCAGGTTCGAACCCCGTAAGAGGTCGAAACTTTTCCAGGGATTAATTTCTCGGCTCACTACATCGTGGGTGGCTGACCACGTTAAATGGCGCTGCCGTCTCCACTGGATTATTTAAAATAAAGGGGGACGTTAAAAACCCCCTGAGGACGTAAAACACTCTGGCAGTGACCACCCTCAGGGTATTTCGGCTCCATCTTTCCGTACTGCTCCTCCCCTGTGAGTGGTGGGGGAGGTGATTTCTCAACCACTCCAACATAGAGGCTGTGCTGATTAAGCGACAGCCTGGGGATTCTCCCCCCGAACAACAAAACCAATGTGTCTGGGCTACTCATCAGCCTGTGGAGAGCCCAGCTAATTCGCTTTTCATACGCGAGAAATATGTCACGCTCACAGGGAAACGTCTACACGCAGGCTGCGCGCAAGAACGGAAGCACGTGCAAAACCCTACCATTTGACACACAATTTGACGCCGCAGCTCGCAATAAACAGCACGTGCGTGCTGTTCAATGGCGACTTACTACATACATAAGATAACTACTTTGACGCCACAGTTTACATTCAACAGTAATTTTCTGTTGTCCAAAAGAAACCTGCGTCTAAAAAATATCGGCGCCACAGATGCTTATGTTAGGCCTTTTACGGGCCCTGGGCGCGTTATCCAAATTTACAGTCTGTTGAACATGTGATACGATGTACGCCACCTCCATATGGAAGCAGTGAAGTGATTTAGCTACACAAAAGAAATAGTGGCAATACTGCACAGTGGATTATTACTGGACTATAATGAAACATCACATCAAACCTGAGTAAATACTATGCTTTAATCAAACCTTATAGCTAAATCTCATATGTTTCCGTTCATCACTAACTGAACCCAACGTACACATAATTCAACATATATGATCCACAATCACATAATTATCGAAAAATAATTATTCAGCATAATTGGATCTTTTAACGTTTAATTTTATACCGTTTTGACTACTCCATATCGCATGCACTTATTTACTAGAAAGAAGTGTGTTATCTAAATACTCCAAATTTCTCATCATTTCCTATGATTCGATTTAATCCATGTTTAAATCAAAGCCAACTATTATTATTATTATTATTATTATTATTATTGACAATATTTCTGACATGTTCTGTAACCGAGTTAAGTCAGAGTTGTAAATTATTACTGATGACAGTCGTGTATGATATGTGATTGCTGTCGTGTATGATATGTGATGGTTGTCGTGTATGATATGTGATGGTTGTCGTGTATGATATATGATTGTTGTCGTGTATGATATGTGATGGTTGTCTTGTATGATATGTGATGGTTGTCATGTATGATATGTGATGGTTGTCGTGTATGATGTGTGATGGTTGTCGTGTATGATATGTGATGGTTGTCATGTATGATATGTGATGGTTGTCGTGTATGATGTGTGATGGTTGTCGTGTATGATATGTGATGGGTGTCGTGTATGATATGTGATGGTTGTCGTGTATGATATGTGATTGCTGTCGTGTATGATATGTGATTGTTGTTGTGTATGATATGTGATGGTTGTCGTGTATGATGTGTGATGGTTGTCGTGTATGATATGTGATGGTTGTCATGTATGATATGTGATGGTTGTCGTGTATGATATGTGATTGCTGTCGTGTATGATATGTGATTGTTGTTGTGTATGATATGTGATGGTTGTCGTGTATGATGTGTGATGGTTGTCATGTATGATATGTGATTGTTGTCGTGTATGATATGTGATGGTTGTCGTGTATGATGTGTGATGGTTGTCGTGTATGATATATGATGGTTGTCGTGTATGATATGTGATTGTTGTCGTGTATGATATGTGATTGTTGTCGTGTATGATATGTGATGGTTGTCGTGTATGATGTGTGATGGTTGTCGTGTATGATATGTGATGGTTGTCGTGTATGATATGTGATTGTTGTCGTGTATGATATGTGATTGTTGTCGTGTATGATATGTGATGGTTGTCGTGTATGATGTGTGATGGTTGTCGTGTATGATATGTGATGGTTGTCGTGTATGATATGTGATTGTTGTCGTGTATGATATGTGATGGTTGTCGTGTATGATGTGTGATGGTTGTCGTGTATGAGTGATGCAATATCCGATCTTTGTACCTCTCTTGTCTCCTATGTGTATATATGGGTGTGTGCATATACATGAGTATGTGTATTTACTGTATATATACAAGTATTCATGTCTCATAGTGTATTACTGCTAAATGTGTGACTCGTATGAGGATTCTTCTCACCGAAAAGATAACCATTATATTGTTCTAGGTTACTATCCTTATGAAGCTTATATTTAGTGGCACTAAATAATGTAAGTTATATTTTAATACATAACTGATTAGTAGACATGATCTATGACTAATAACATGTTAATCTTATTTTATACTGAGTAGCATGCAGGTTCTGCGCTCTACCTACCTGAGTTCTTAGCACTCTGTATGTGCCATTTGATAGGGGCCGGTGTTGGTGATTGTGTGCCTTGGATCATTGTGACGTTAACAACTTACATGCATAAAGGAATCGCTTCCATATTCATGTGAACCAGTTGGATATATTAAGGGACCCAACTGATGGATATTCATGCACCAATTATTCCTCATAATCTGGTGTGGCATAGGTTCACTTAGTACAATTTATATTCGTGAACCTAAATTGTGACTATGGCTGATACAAATAAAAACTTAAATAGATATTGTTAATAATGGGAATTTGGATCTAAACCAAGTTATTTTGAAAATACATTAGAAGAAAAAAAATGAAACATTTATTATTCTAGCCACCATTCAGAACTTTGACCTACTTAAGGTTGATAATCACACACAAACATCATCTTTATTAAATATATTTCTAGCTAGTTCCTTCTTACCATGCATATCTAAGCCTACCAGAATAGCTGATCACTCACAAACATTAATTGATAATATATATATACAAATAATATCTAGCAAGACACTGTCACTAAATCAGGTATATTGCTTGAAGATATTTCAGATCATCTTCCAATTTTATGCTCAATATCGACAAAAATACGCCCTCATGAAAAACTGAAAACGAAAATAATTGAATGAAGGAATATTACGCTACAATCTCTAAGACTGATAAAAGAACGCAACAAATTAACTGAGACTACTTAAGAAACATCGATATTGAACATGCATACAAAAGCTTCAATGATACACTGACAATAATCTTGGTTGAAATCGCTCCAGTAACCAAATCAACATTAAATATGAACATATTAATCAGAGACCCATGGATGACAAAGGGATTAATTAAATCATCTAACACATCAAAAATACTTCATGGCAAGACATTAGGAAAGCCAAAATACAGATCCCAATTATAAAATTATTTAACACATAGGAACAAATACATTCAATTGAAAAGAATCGCCAAACAATTATATTATGCTAACCTTTTTAAGGAATATTATAACAATGTAAAAATGATTTGGAGAACAATAAACACAATATTAAATAGATCTGCCGATAAGACTGTTATTACAACGGCTTTCAAGGCTGATGTTAATATAATAACTGAGCCTAAAGATGTGTCAAATGAATTTTGTAAATTATTTACAACGATTGGTCAAATATGTGCCAATAAAATATAACCATCAACGTATCGGCCTGATGTTTATTTTAGTAAAAGAGAGTGCCCAATGACAAATCTACGTATCTGACTCCTACTGATTATGACGAAAATTAAAAAAAATATTACAAAATTCGAAACCAAAAACGAGTTCAGGCCGTGATAGTATAACATCAGAACGATTGAAGCAACTAGATATATCTGTTGCTTATCCCATTAGTATTATCACTAACAAATCAATAACTAGTGCCGTTGTTCCAGAATTCCTAAAACTTTCCATGGTAATACCAATATATAAATCTCAATCACATGATCAATTTACAAATTATAGGCTCATACCATTGTTTCCAAAAATGTCCAAAACTCTTGAAAAAGTCATACACAAGAGATTATATACTTTTCTAAGTAGAGCAAATATTTTGAATGATAAGTAATTTGGCTTTCGAAAACAACACTGGACAACTGATGCTGTGACAAAATTAATAAATGGTATTGGGAAATATCTAGACATCAAGGAATCTGTGGTGACCATCTATTGTGAAATATCCCGTGCGTTTGACACCATTAATCATGAAATTCTTTTTTTTAAACTACATTATTAAGACATTAGAGGTCATGCCCTTGAGTGGTTTAGAAGCTATCTAGCTGTACGGAAACATTATGTAAATTATAATTGGGCGGGATTCGGAAGTTGAGAGCATTGATGTGGGTGTTCCACAGGGATCTGTACTAGAGCCACTTTTGTTTATAATATATGTGAATGGTCCACCTGACTGTCTAACTAGCTCTGACTCTATACTTTTCCCAGATGATACTACCATATATTGTCATAACTCAAACATTGATCACCTATTTAGTACAATCAAAATTGAATTACAAAGTCTAATGGACTGGTTCAATGCTAATAAGCTTTCTCTTAATTTGACAAAAACTTACTACACGCTATTTTCAAACTTCCGAAACTGCCATCAATCGAGCCAAACACTCATTAAATAGGAAATGTTTAAAGCAATATTCCCTTGTTTGTCCACATATACTGTGTGGAATAGTTTCGTGGGGAAGCACATACATTATTTATTTTAATTAATTAATTGTCGTACAAAAGAAGATTGTACGTATAATTACTGGCTGTTCATTCAATGCTCATACTGAATCCTTATTTAAATCTCTTCCGTTACTTAAAATCAACGATATTTATAAACTGCAAATTGCTAACCGATTGTCTACCATTGTCACTAATGGATATATTTACATACCTACATTATGGTGAGAGAAATACACCTCAACGTAAGGTACGTAAGCTGCGACTACCAAAAACCAGAACAATCGTGGCTACAAGGAGCATAGCGAATGTGGATCCGATAAGATGGAGTTATATCTTAAAAAGTAAATTCAACAAAACGCAATACTTACGTCGCCAACTCTCTTTATTGATATATGCAAATATAAATTGTGTAATATTGTACAATGTCTTAATTGACCAATTATTTAACAAACATACATTATGTAATCGTACACACTTTGTATTCATGACATATTTTGTTTTACAACGTTTCTTTTCTGCCATATTATAAAGAGAGTACACTAACCTACACTAACTACGAGAAATGAGATACATGTACACGTTAATCATCATATTACTAAAATTTGTGGTGGGAGAGAGGGAACCTTTTGTCCACCTTAACCTGCCATGTGGTGGTTATGCTCTACTGGAGCCAACCGATCCAGAGCTTTGGTAAATTATAATGACGCAAGATATATATTTTCAGACAACTTGCGACGCCGGACTTCTCTTCGTACTGTTGATATATACTTGATCACACATAAATAATGGAGAGTATATAAGTTTCAGTGTTGACCGGCTATCTGTCAGGTTTCGAGTATTCTATAGAACGCATTCTTGTATCGTTGGAGAAGAATCTGGAGTCGCGACAACAATAAACGTACAGCCTCAATAAATGATCACCCAAATAACTACGTGCTTAGATCTATATAAGAAATTTGATCCATTTCGGAGGAACATAGTCGGCTTGAAGTTTCAAACAAATCTTAGAAAATATGGAATATTTGGTGACTAAACACAACGTGGACGCCGGTGACCCGGGTATGACCTGCTCTACTTCGTTGGACTCACAGATAGTTAGTTACATCCTTACTATAGGCATGCAGTTTGCACAATGTTAATGAAACCTTTCGTGTCGTAAGCTGTCATCACATTTTTTCTATTCATTCTTTCTATTATGTCACCTATAGATCACATATACCTTACATACATGTATATCTCACCTATATTTCAATTATATTATTTTATTTTTTAAATTGGTCATGAATGTTTTTAATCTTATGTTAAAGGGGGATGCATTATATAAGGAATGCTTCAAGCATCCACCTTTTTGACATTCTAACCGGGTTTTGTGTAATTAAAATGATCTAATATGAATGTTGAAATAAGCAATTTGAATTGAATCCAAAATATATAGATATGTGTTCAACGCCAGCTTAAAGTCGGAAAGACTCGTATCGAAGACAATGGCACGGTGGCAAAACACTTTTTGGATGTCCTTAGGGCAGATCATCTTCCACTTCGCTTCATTACCTTTCGAGGTCGATTGACCCATTTAGCCTACCACGTGCACAAAAGTGGCCATAAAACATCAATCGTCATCACCATCGACTACCAAAGAGTTGATATTACACCCACGGCTAATAAGAACGGCATTTTCGTCAACGTCAGGTAGAGAAAAGTACCATAAAGTCGATGTAATCTAATATTTTAATCCCATAACGTCTGACAGGATTCATGATATATTGATGTCAGAAAACAAATCTTTAAAATAAATGTTTCAGTTTTGTGTGAAGCTGGGAATTTTACAGGGGAATAATTTTTTATATATTGCTTATATGATGCTGTTTACATTAATTTGTGTATTTTTGGTATATAGTCATATTGCATTTAGTGGAGAAGGTATTTACGATTTACGGTGGCATTGTAACTACTTCGGGTGTATAGAGTCTTCACGTCATAAACTTCCGACGACACCAAGCTGGATGTATCGATATTTCATTGTGTCTTTATATATATAACTTTATAAGTTATCTCTAGGTCAGAAAATAACAGATAAATTCTACTTTTATTTGTGTTCAAGTGTCAATATTGACTTACATTCAACATAAATAATTAATAATCGTCGCTCATCTCAGAATCCGATTGATCACGTGCACCAATAAGTGTAGTATATAAAATTACTTGTTACTTCATGTTAGAAGTTGAATTAAAATAATTATCTGATGAGAGAGTATTTTGAAGAGGAAATCGATTAGCAATGCGAAGTTTAGTATGAACAAAAATGGATGATAATTATATAACATCAAATTGAACTTGTCTGTCTTATTTTTAACAAATGATCTTCGGTGTATATGTGAACAGGTGTATTCTGACAGAAGATGATATGTATTAGGAACAAAATAACTGAGAAATAGAGACGCAAGTATTTGTTGATTGCATACACAGTTTAAACAAAATATTTGTTGTTTTAAATGTTTTTATAGTAATTTTTGTTCACGTAGTACGCTAAATGGACTGAGCAATATCTACACATTTGGCGATGATCTGAACCCATTTACTAAAGGTCACAGGTAAATGGCACAACAAGTATTATGCCATGAAGACGCCCTTCTATGCCAGTTTCAAGGATGATGATGATGATGATTGATGTTTCAAGGCATAGTTCCCACAACGCAATTAGCACAATCTAACAATGTATGATAACATGCACATTTAATGAAATAAACGAATTTTAGGAACAGTAGAACTAACAATAAATCTGGAAGAATGTATAAATAACATGGTATGGCATATATATATATATATATATATATATATATATATATATATATATTATATATATATATATATATATATATATATTATAAATAACAGACGAGCTCTTGATAATATGCAAAAAGGGTAGTGGGGTAAGAACATGCCTGGTTACGTTTTATGACACAAGAGGATTATAGATAACAATAAAACAGTTTTCACATGATCAAACCTAATAGATGATGCGTTTTCCCATTAAATTGTCCATTAAGGACAATTGTAAGGAATTTAATTTGAATTAATATAGAGCCTTCGCGGGGTTTTCATGTGGAAAGTGGGATCTATTTCAAAGTTGAATCCATGTATTGATTTCCAAGTTAAATCCAGGTGAATTCAAATCACAATTTGAATGTAGAATCCATGCTATGATTTTATATTCAATCCAATTTGAAATATGCAGATCAAATCCATGTCGCGAATTCAACACCGAATCAGTATAATTTCGGCAAAACACGAACATGACGGCATTCCAATATTTATTTCAAATTCTAAATTAATACGTAAACATCGGCCCTATATGGATTTGTTTTATTTTATGCATCTTTAATGCTGCATCCATTCAGTTTATATCATTATCAGCCATTAGGCCAACAATAAGACAAAATTTGGTTAGTTACTTGATACAGATTAGTATGAAATAAAATGAAAATAGCCAAGTAATTACCTACCAGAAACAGTCAGTTCTCATTATAATACGTTAGTGTAACAAACAGCTTACAGTCGCGCTACATCAATGACACATATGCTAATGCGCTAATAGTTTATTCACATCAAAACCACACACACACACACACACACACACACACACACACGGTTTAGAAGTAGCATAGACAACGAACTAAGTATTAACGAAAAGACGTATAACACATGTCACTTAAAACATATTACTTTGACGTATAACTTTAGAAGTATAATTGTGACGTCTAATTTTGACGTATAATTTTGACGTTTAATTTTGATGTACAACTTTGACGATTAACTGAAAAGAGACAACATCGAGATTTCACACGAACTGGCTATCAAAATTCACACCATTCTCTTGGTTCCTAATATTTCCCAACAAAATGCCCTAGTTTTGGCTCGCCATTAGTCATTACAGGCTTAGTCTCAACACGTCCTATATGCAGTCTATCTAAACAGCGCCCCTATTGATGACTACACTGACTAACATACAATAAATCAGAAATTACCAATTACAGTTAGGAATAGTCCAGACAATGTGGAGATAAACTGGACAAGGATGTGTACAATAAATGTTGATATCCAAAAGATGAAATAAAAAAGTTAATTTCAATTTGAAGAAGAATACGCTTACAGAAAAACCAAAAAATGGCACGCTGTCTTTTAAATGGTAGAATATTGGGCACAATACTTTTGGTGACATTTAAATTGTCCCCCTCTTGTAATGGCGTTCTACTCCTAATACAACAGATTTATACGTCACTTTAGCACCAGATTGGTGTCATATACCGAAGATGACATTGAACAACTCGGCTCTTTAGAGCGGTTTACCTTCGTAGGTGGTACGCAGTTGTGTCTTTTTGAAGGCCACTGGATTTTGAAATGGCCTTCTATGAAGCCAGCTGATGGTTACTAACTTACTCTATTCCCGTCTAACTATCACCATGGTGCTCGTGGTATTGACTCATATTCTAGAGTATCTTGATAATATTAGCAAGCTGTTGTTGAAACTGTCAATCATCAAGTCTACCCACGGCCTGTGATAAGATGGTGATGGTTTATCTTTTACGGCCACTTTTGTGCACAAGATAGGCTAAATGGGCCGAGCGACCTCCAAAGGTAAATGAAGGCGAAGTCAAAGATGAAACACCCTTCAGATATGCCCACGCCCTGATTCGAACACGGGTGGTAGTGATATGTGGTCCAACACGCTACCGCTAGACCACGGAGGCGCCCCCCGGTATGTGATAAGCAACGTCCATAGATTACTCAGAAACACCAAAGAAATATCCTCGATCATCTTAAGACAACAGAGAGAACGAAGCTATGCGTTTTGTTGGAGTCGAGGGGTATTCTCAGGATATGAAACATAATAATCAAACGACAACATTCCAGAATCCTCGCTATCACTACGAGGAAAATAGTATCAATCTTAAAAGGTACAAGAAATATTGTCTACGATTAATATACACAAATATTTATTTAGTGTTAAGACTACCTGTCGTATTTGTTGCAGACGTCATCCGACTATCCTCTACATGGACACTTCTAGCTTGCAGAGTCCCATGAGTGACGCAAGAAGGCGATTCTATATGTATCCTCCTACGCGGGATGATCTGTCTGAAGAATACCTTATGCTTTCTTGTATAATAGTAGTACCGTTTCTTTTTGTACACCAATAATTCTATTCCCGCCACACCACGTGTCATACCCCGCGACAAGCTCGCATTAATAAATCGTCCCATCTTTCAAGAATAATACTGTCAAAGATTGAATAACGTCTTATTGTCATCGAAATTTAGAATGGGATCACATAGTGCTCCATGTGCTGCCTGAACTTTGATTGGTAGCATTTTTTTAGTATCTTATTCGGCATCTAGCATTCGTCATCTGCCATTCTTTTGGTCGCTTAATAAACACCTTTCCAGAGAGTCCGTGATACGTCGAATTTTCGTTATCTGAATGTGCATACATCGCTCTTCGCTGAACTGCAGTAAAAAGTCAAGATGAAGTTTCGTCTGATATTTGAAAAACCATTGCAATAATTGTTATGTCGACGCCTATCTGATTTCCGTTCCTGGTGCGCAGGAAGCTATTGACATGTTTTATGTTTGAAATTTATAACTTCTGCTCCAAAGGACGCTCTCGTTTAACAAGATGGAGTAGCAATAGTCGAGACATTCTTCACTGTATGCCTGTAGTAAAGCAACAAAGAAACAGGAAAGGCTTGACTTGGATAAAGATCTCCCAAACGAACGTGCACTAGATAGGAGATGGTCCTCAAAGGTGATGAATTGTGCCTTTAAGAGACAATTCATCACCGTTTTAATGACTCAATACAGACTTTACCAGACGCGCTCTGCTTCGTTTCGCTTTTTGTCATGAATGACAATGTTACAATGTAAGTTTTGTGTATAAACAGTGTTCCTTGGGATCAAACGATCGACGGGAAGATCTTCAGAGATGGAGGAAATGGCTGAAAGATCTACGCTACTTAAATTAACTCGGTATTCCAAGGTGTCTTGAAGCTAATCATGTTGGCAATATCCCAATATCAGGTAGGTACAGGCTAACGAACACGGATTTGGAATGTCTTCGTTCGTTCATCCGATAAATGATACTACGTAGGTTAATAACACTCTATTGTTATCAAAAGTGGAGTAAATCTATTAAAGAAAACTACAATAAATAAATTAGAGTTGACTGTTGTCGTCGTAGCTGTACATATACAGAAGCTTTTGTCAGATCAGCTGACAAAATATTGATACAATTTAGTATAGGCCTTATTCATGACGCATGCGCAGAGCACGATCCTAGCTAGGGTCCGTTTTTAATGCTGGGCCAGTCAACAATGCTTTCAATTCGAACAAACGTGTTTGGTAAATTATTCGATTTTCTCTATAAATTCATTACTTCTGCGCAAAATAAAAAACGTACGTATACTGCATGAGAAGTCATCAGTTATGGAAATTTTAACTTTTATAAGTTAACTTCGCTTTATAAATGCCATATTCAACCCCTTTGTTTAGTTGGGTTATGAACCAATATAACCTAACTTTCTGATGGTTACTGGAAGATTTTTCCATAAGGTTGCAGCAGCCTTTCTGAAACATCTATTACCATATGTCACTCCCCGTGTTGTTGGTACGGCTAAGAATGCTCCAGACTCAAAGCGTAGAGATATTGTCGGCTGATACGGAATGACAAGTTCCTCTAAGTACTGAGGGGAAGTCTCTTGAAGTTCCTTAAAGGTATACACCAAAATCTTGTACTGTGACCTGTATATAACTGGAAGCCAATGCAGGAAGTTCAAGACTGGTGTTATATGTTCTTTTTTATGAGTGGTAGAGTAAATTATGTCGGCTACATATCGCACCAATTGGTTTTGAATACAAACGGTACTTACGTGGTCCAATTACCGATCCTTGTGGCACCCCAAAATTCAGGCACTTACCTTCTGGTGTTATCATTCCTATGGCAACACACTGAGATCTGTCACTCAGATAAGACTTGATCCAGGAGAGGGCACTTCCGGTTACTCAAAACGAATGCCCAAGGCGCGTTTGAAGGATCTTGTGATCTATGACATCGAAAGCAGCAGATAAGTCAAGCAGAACTAATGCCGCCATACACTTCCTATAAAAAGCTTAAGCAATGTCATGATAGACCTTCAGGAGCGCGGTCTCTGTAGAGTGCCCTGTACGGTAAGCTGACTGAAGATTATCATGCAGTCTGTGACTACTCAAATGGGTCTATAACCGCTTAGCAACCAGCTTCTCCAGGATCTTCGACAAGAAAGGCAGATTAGACACTGGGCGGTATTTTCAATTCTTCTTTATCCAGATTTGGCTTCTTCAGTAGTAGTCTAATGTTGGCCTTTTTGAAAGAAAGCGGAACCTTGGACTCCACCAGTTATTTGTTTATAATAGCCGTAATCAAAGGCAGTAGGTATTCCAGCACTTATTTCAACAGGTATGTATGTAGAGTCTAGTTCACAAGATTTTGAGGGAGACTTACTGATAACATCACGTACGTCGTCTTGAGTGGCAGGCGCAAGTTTTGTCAGAGGTTGTCCTTCAAATTTGATATCAGAGCGCATCACGACAGCGTCGCTTATTAGAGATTTGTGATTATCAATGTCGTCTCTAATGGTTGTAATTTTCCTCATGAAGAAATCAATAAACTTGTTGGCCAAGTGCTCATCAGCTGAACAGCTTAGCAGAATAATTTCTCCTTTATGTCCCATCAAATTCGTATTGATTTTGAACACTTTTTTTACTGTTCCCACATTCCGCTATCTTGTCTGAATAATAAGTCCTTTGGGATTTCATGAGAAGCTTTCCTACTTCGCGACATCCTTCTTTGTGTAACTGATGATGGATCTCCAGTTTTGTTTTTGTTTTATTGATCAAAAACTTAACACCCGAATTATATGCTTCCACAAGGTCATCTATAGCGCCACTTGTACATAATAAGGTAGCAGATGATTTGATGTCCTCGATGAAATCTGGCACAAAAATAGCACAATGCCTGCGGAAAGTGATCTCCTTTTTACTATGGTGCGGCTTCACACAATGCAGTGTGACCTAAATGGCAAAATAGTCACCTGAGTCTTTACCTCTACTATCATACAGAACATGGGTGGACAATAGACGGACTTCCTTTGATGAAGGGGCTGCTTTCTCTTGTACTGATCACATCTAGCGTGTGGCCACGGATATGAAATTTAAATCTCCAGTAATGATGACCTCCTGAGGTATGGTTGTTGGGCGGTCAAGATAATTTGACCACTCGTCTAAAAACATCGTAGCTTTGAAGCGATTCTGTCCAGAAGGAGGTGGACGATGGATAATGCACAATCTCAACTGGGTCTTTCCAGCTTTCAGTTCAATGTAAATATACCGTCCTTAGGGGATTGGATTATATTCAAGACTAATCCCTCCCTGAACAGAACCGCCACACCGCCGCCGAGTTTATCTGGTATTGCCACCTGGAAAATACCATAACCAGGAGGTACCAACTCAGACAATACCTGGGCATCGATGGTAGTACCCAGCCAAGTTTCTGTCAAAGCCAGTATATCGATGTATGTAAACTTGTATTTATATATATAATGTTCAGATATGTTTTTAATATAATGTAATGATCTTTCTGAGCAGATTTGTGTGAGGTGTATATAACTAATGAATGTATATTTACGCTTACAGCGTGTATTTGAGCTACATTTATCAATAACGAATTAGAGTGCGTAGTGATGCTGACAGACATTCAAAGACACAAATTTTCACACACGTCTGAGCATAGCCCATGGATTATGTCCAAAATTGGCCAGTCTCGACGAAAATTCCCGAAGCCCTAACGAGAGATGCCGGATGGGCTGTGACGTCACACCCCCTTGTGCCGCATCAGCTGAGTGCTGAGCAATGGCGAGTTCAGAAACAAACACGGATTATTCATACACTGAAACAGATACAGGTGAAGCAGATTTTCGAGATACATTGGATGAGAATACACCTCAATCATCGCGGCTGCTTCCGTATCAATTTGAGCCACGACATCAAGTGCACCATGCTCATATTTATCTCGCTGTGGACCAACCAATAACCCCCCCCCCCCACGCCCAAACATACACACACACACACAAAAAAAAACACTCTATGCATCACCGATTGGTGTTTTCTTCTAGTGTTTTCTTCCGAGAGATATATCAACTCGCTAACATATATTTTATGCATTACGAAATTACACATTGCTTTGTACATTCAATAGACTGTTCCAGGAGAAATGCATTGCATCGGTTACCAACTACGGTCTCAGCTATGGCACCCACTGTTAATTAGCTGAATGTAAATTGATTTTAATGAAGATCTTTTAAATATTTAATTTAGGGTTTTGGAAATATTATTTTTACTTGTACCTGGGAACCAATCATATATGTATCACCTGTATATTATTAAATAATTTTTATAATTAATATTTTTTTTATTACATTAGAGTATTAACATCCTTGACATTTTATATGTAGTAAACATTGCATGAATGGCTGATTCAGAAAAAGAAGAAGAAAACAGTTCACTTTCAATACAATATATCATGTTATAAATACCAATGTTACAGTAATAGGAATCACCTATTGGATTATAATCTATTTGATCATTGATTTTATCCATTCACATCTTCATGTCAGATGGCAAAGGTTCTACAAAATGTAAGTTTGAACTAGACAGGCCGGACCATGACAGCCATACAAATCGCGCTGAACGTTACTTAGTTTAGTGGCATATATCTATTGGATGAAGTCTGTGCCATTCCTATTAAATTTATGATCTGGAAATCACATACCCTTAATGGACTATAAATAAAACCCAACTGTTGCTGGTAAATAGCCTTAATACAGCTTTACGCATGTAGTGGCCGATAAATGTCTTACTGAAAATCACCATGCAACACAGTGATTCTTAGATTCTAACCCGAGATTATTGTTTTTTAAGAATGCTGATAGTTAGTTTTTGGCGTGATTATAACAGATCCGGAACATTGACGTTTAAGGTTAAAATGGCGGGATTATCACGGTATTATCGCTCAGCGGACCCCCCTATAAATCCCACAATGCAAAGCGCGGCTGGTTTGTTTTGGTTTTTGACGTCATCATGCTTCAGGGTTATTGAATATGAAATAGTCATTGGCACCTGACAAATGGATTTTCCGCAGTTGATGTTTAAAAATAGACTAGCAGGTATAAAACCCGATAGGTTGGACGCCAGCGAAGACGATGACACACACACACACACACACACACACACACACACATATATATATATATATATATATATATATATATATATATAAATATATATATATATGAAATTTTCAGGTAATCTGTATTAAATCTCAGTTAGCAATAGACGAATTACATGAATATTTCAGGTGATATACATATTATCTGATTATACAGATTAACTGTAATATATATATATATATATATATATATATATATATATATATATATATATATATATATATTATATATGTATACTCCAACATAAAATATAACCGTCTTTTGCCAATTATTTATTTAACGTTTACAATCAAATAACTAAATGACGAATATTAGTTTAGAATAAGATAACGTCTGTATAAAGAATGCCTATATTTCAACTAACTATTCGAATTATGTACTCAAATCGTGAAGATAGTAGATATAAGAGGTTCTAATTAAAATTCTATAGAGCATGATCGAAAATTCATTAAAAATGTCCTGTATAATTGCATTGAAATCGTTAATGTGGTTATCAATATAAAATCCAGAGAAGCCATATCACATCTTTATTTCCAAACTTGTTAGTAATGCAACCTTAACTTTTTTTATTTACATAAATTACTAACGGCAAACGTCATATTACAAAAGTAAAACAATTATAAATAATCTTGATTTCTTTAAACTATTGAATTATCAAAGAAAGTAAAGAATGATTTTCATTGTCCATAACCTCAAAAGTAATATTAGATGACTTATTTACAAAACGAAATGCTAAATAAGTTTAATTATAATAAAGCCATACATCTGTTAGTGAAAATAATTGGATATAATTTTTCTTATGATTTTTTTTTCAAATACGTGACATATACACATTGAAAATAAATTTCTTTAAAATCAGATTTTTCTTCAACCTTATGAAATAATTTATGTTATTACCAAGCACAGTCTCATTGTATCTTCAGGTTTAACATCTAAATGCTAAACTATTTGCTGTTTGGGGTTCCATATTTTCACGCTAGATTCGTGTCTTTGCTACTATATTGAAAGAATAAATTTGTTAACAAATTTAATACAATAGTATTAACATTAATTTTTTTTTAATATTTGAAGTCATGCGCGATAATATAATGATCGATCGGATATACCGTAAATTGATCAAAGGTAGTGGTGAATTGGATGTTTATGAACGATATTAGGGTATAAAGCTATTTAACATTCTCTCTGGCAGAGTATGTCTTTTAAAGACAATTATTATGGAATGAAAATGATGATGTAGGTTAAGCTGAGATATTTTACATAATAATAATAATAATAATAATGTATTCATTCATAATTAAATAATGAGTGATATAAATAACTATATATAAGTGTTTTTATTATTTTAAGTGATAAGTTCAATTAGATATAGATCTATCCATTATTAATTAAACTAGTTAGTACTACTGTCAACTAGAGTCTAGACCTCGACCTACTGTACCGACCCCTTTCGCAACCCTACCCGTTTTAAAACGATACCTTTCCCAACCGGAAGCCTCGTAATTGTAAGATGGGCTGCCCGTTTCGCAACTACTTGATGCAGCACAACATCGGCATGATCAGATCATGATAATTTTCGTGTACTGTTTAGTATTTTGTAAAATATGAAGTTAAGTGTTTGTATGTATTTATATATGTATAGTGGTATTTTCGGACACTGCCAGAATTCGGACTCTTCATTATAAATTCGTTTGAGGCACACCCAAATCAATAAAATACTCGCATAAAGTATTGACGTTCAACACACATGACTCTCCTCTTGCTGCGAAAATAAAAAATTGTTTCGTGTAACATTCCATTAAGGTATAAAACAATTTCAATTACTTCTCCATTGTTCAGCGTAAGAGATGTTTCTTGCTCTTAGCGGTAGTAGTAAGAAGCAAGGCTTCATTTGAACCATCTCGCAGTCTCTTATTACTTTTATTTCATGTGTTTTTGGCCAAAACATATTGATTCGTTGAAGGTGTCCAAATACGGCAATGTGAATTAAATGTAGCTTTCAGTTTTCGGACACCATACTAAATTGAAATATCAGCTTTTTACAATAAAGTTGAATATAGTTCAATGACATGAAATTAATTAAAAAAATTATGAATAACACAATAAATTGCATGCATAGACACAAGATATTATTTGATAATTAACAAATTCACTTTATTATATTCAGAAAACCCAAAAACTATCATCAGAAAGATGAGCAAGTACCAAATTGTGATTATTGTCATTCTAGTTGTAGGGACTTAATGTCCTTGTATTTTATTTAAATAGTATCTGATATTTATTAATAGTTCCTCTGGTTGTTTTCTCGAATTTGCAATTTATTAAAAAAATACTGATGTGTCCAAATTCTGCCGGAAGTGTCCGAATTCTGCCTGGTGACCGATGCTTCACTTTCAGAAAATTTATGGTGCCAAAAAATATATAACTAAGAAAGAAATGCACATTTATGGGAAGCTTGAAGTTGGATAAATGTTTTGAAATAGATTCTACTTTACTAAAACGAAAACATAAAAGTTTGTGGTTAATTATCTGTTAAATGTCCGAAAACTGCCATGTCTACTATATGTAATGTCCTTAAAATAATTTCTGAAAACGGTATATTTTTAATTTGTTGAATTGATCCACTTCCCATTTTGAAATGGGGAGAGGACCGTATCAACAATTTCAAATAATTTACTGTTTTCAGATTTTTTTTGTTCATATATATATATATATATATATATATATAGAGGTCTATATAATTTATATTCAGTTTAGTTTTTATACCAACATATTTTGCTAGATAACTGGAGAATAATACATAATATTTACAAATAACAGGTGACATTTCATTGCTGCATGGCTGTTAAACAGGTAGGCATTCTTAAAAAACAGCCCTGTTGCCAAGATGGTGCCCAACACTACCACTTTTTTAAAGTTAATCAGTATTTGAATAATTGTGACTTTATACGGTAGACTTGCTATTTATATGAATAAAATAAAGCAATTCTTTGGTGGCTAATATCATTTTTAAATTATTCTAATAATAGTTGCTTTTATAGGCATTATTAGTCGCTCTATCAGTGAGTTCTGAACACATCTTCGACCCATCGGACAGACAACCCCATGCATTATTGTAATATAGAAGAGTTTGTGAGAGCCTTAACCTAGCCCCAACATGCATAAATATAGATTGTGTTCACATGTTGAATAACTATATTCATAAACCTACATGGGGTGGCTCATTCCACACAATATGTATACATGATTGCCATAATAATCTTATTATGGTAATGTATGACCAACAATTTAAAACTAAGGGGTCCTTTGTTAATCACTTAGTCAGTGCATGGCGGCTATAATTAATTGTTCGTTCAGTTGCTGCTGTGTCATCAAAGTAGCAATTAATAAGTTACAGTCAGTCTGACACACATATAACGTGAGCTCCGGTGGCCTAGCAGTTAAGCACTCGGCACTTGGCGCCAACGGTCACAGGTTCGAACCCCGTAAGAGGTCGAAACTTTTCCAGGGATTAATTTCTCGGCTCACTACATCGTGGGTGGCTGACCACGTTAAATGGCGCTGCCGTCTCCACTGAATTATTTAAAATAAAGGGGGACGTTAAAAACCCCATGAGGACGTAAAACACTCTGGCAGTGACCACCCTCAGGGTATTTCAGCTCCATCTTTCCGTACTGCTCCCCTGTGAGTGGTGGTGGAGGAGGTTTCTCAACCACTCCAACATAGAGGCTGTGCTGATTAAGCGACAGCCTGGGGATTCTCCCCGAACAACAAAACAACAACAACAACAAATAAAGGCTCACACTTCCATGTGCTATCCCTGTTTCATGATCATAGAGCATGAAACATAAGATATCTATTAATCAAAGATGGCAACATCAGTGTACAACTCTGTCTGCTGAACTTGCAGTGTAAAAACAGATAGAACCAAATGTGCATGAGGATGCCTTATAAGGAACCGGATTGATGCTCGGAACTGAATTGCTGGGTATGCACCGATATGTCCTTAATATTTAATAAAATTATAGCAATACCGGTAATAATAATAATGGCTGAAATGGCAGTTTTTAACGGGGCTGGCAACCTCAAATGAGGAAGACATATATATGGTCTGTTATTTTTAGCTTTCCCACATAGACTAATTCTAAACAAATTTAGAATAGATGGCATATTCAATAGAGAAAACCTTGCCACTTGCCTGGCTGGATGAAAAACTCCTACTATAGTGCCATGACCGAGGCGTGAACCCACGACTTCCCGCACAGAATGACCACATAGCCTCTATCAATGAGGCCAAAGTTCTAATGAGCTTAATACATAAAATGGCTAGAATTTAGCCTTATCTACTGTTTTAATTTCAGAAATTTGATTATCTATTTCAGAATGGGAAGAAAATTTACAAAGAATTGCTTTAAAATCTATTTCTGTATTATAATATTTTAGTAGCTAAGTAGTAATAGTATGTTGTAGGTGAGTATTGCTCATGAACTTGAATGTATTCCATTAATGGCACAGTGTTCTTAATAATAACATTAAAACTAATTATACTGTGTTCAACTGTTGTCTAGTTTCCATCCGATTGATATTATGGTTGTTATTAGCATACCACATTACTAATCTAATGGTTAATTTCACTGATTTTCCGGGGAGAGAATGTTGAAGCTGTTTCTAAATTTGCCCTTAATTCTTTATATCGCGTGATATTAGCACACAGGTCATTCGCGAATGTTGTGTTAACTAACCACTTCTCAGCCTTCCTATTCAAGATAATCCGCAACTGGACTATTTAGACAATTGACCACTTAAATGTACAGATCCTAAATAGATTTAATATACTGCAATACGTTTATTACCAGTAGTTATTTATTTTGCCATGCAATATTTACAGTATCAATTCTGACATCTGAAGTTTCTACCGGGATCTTCTAATTGTAGACATGTACCAGTTAGTCACGTGAAAATAAATTTATGAACTCACTTAAATGACAGCCGGTACTTAAAACGTCTCCATTGTTTGCCAGTGAAACAATATATTATATTCCATAAGAATTAAGATATTACTCATCACACACAAAGTGATGAGTCTAATATATGTGAACTAGTACAATTAAAACAGACCGGTCTTGGACCGAGGTCAGATGATCTGTCACTACTGCAGATCCCAAAGACCATACTCAAATAATATGGAGGTGCTGCCTTTACAGTGAGCTGAAACAAATCCATAGAATCAGCTCCCAGAACGCGTAACATCTGTTTTGACCAAAGGACTTTTCAAATCTAAATCAAAAACTGATATATTTCATATTGCTTTTGATGCCATCCACTAATAATGTTCAATGTTATGCTCTCTCTCTCTCTCTCTCTCTCTATATATATATATATATATATATATATATATTTATATTAAATTATGTAGAGACCCTTTTGTTAGTTTATTAAGTACACATTGTCGTGTCTCTGTGTATATATAGGGCTTATGTTTAATCTAAATTTTCTTGTTGATAACTTGTCTTTTCCTTCTCTGTTAAGAAGTAATTCATCATCGTTATAAATGTTCAGGACTAATACAAATTTGTTCGCACAAATTATGAATCATATCAATATTGTCAACCTTGTATTAAATAATCCAGCTCAAAATGATTATGAATGAACTATAATTAGTCTATGGGCACCGCCGCCATTTTGAATCCAGATGTTCCTGAAGTCAGACATCACTGTACAGAAACTGTTTTTACGACCCAGTTATAACAATGTTAACAACTCTCAGCCAAGCATTTAATATGGCAACAAAAGCATGTTTAGAAATATTATATTATACTTGATGCCAATAGCTCCATATCAATCGTATGTTAGTATATAATAGCTAAAGAAAACTATATAATGACATTCGTTATGAAGATTGTCTTATAGTGTTATAACATGAAGCATGTACTGAGCTGTCAGATTTATGTAAATGTACTGATGACTTTGGTTAATAGGTTGAATATATTGGGGTAGACCATGAGGATGGCTAAACCAGCGCATCTGTTATCTGTATTGAGATAGTTACATGATATTTTTGCCAATTGATGTTAAAGCACGTGACGTTTCTCCTTCCCGCTGTACGATCTGGTATTTAAGGCAGCCGTAATGATGACCCAATATTTAAGGTTTATTTTGTAGCCAATACATATTTAACTTTAAGTCCGAGAGGGAACTGTTCCTTTAAACTGAATTCATCACAGGCTATCGCTGTATCATAATTTCTTATAGATCATGTCTTTGTGGGATTCCCATGAGGTTGATCAAATAGAGATCGTTTACTTGTAATTAAACACAAACAATACATTCATCCCGCTGTTCTCTGACGATTGTCTTATTCAAGTATACTTTCCTTTCTTAGCATGCCACATTCATTTTGTGTGATGGTTGTAATTCGTAAGAGGCCAAGGAATCAATCTGTTTAGATACCTTTATATCTAGTAAACAAATTTGTACAGTATTCAAAGTTACCAGTATATGAGCCAAACACGAGTCGGAGAAATTGGTGTGGAAGCTACTGTGATTAACGTAGTGTTGACAATGATAATAATAATATATAAATAATAATAATATTTTATAATGTGCCTTATTCAACTGAAATCGGAGCATTCTCACCAGTATATTTATATCAGATCACTTAGATACAGTCGTGCTGTTCCATTCAGTACTTTGAATGTATGAAACAGGATCTTGTACCATGGTAGCAACATTAGCTACAGACCTCTTTTACCTGTGTTAAAACCCTGGCTCGGCTATGTCTGTTGAGTGTTTCACTTTATCACTTTTAGTGTCACTTGGGCCATTTAACATACAGCATGCACAAATTTGGCTGTAAAACAGCAACATCACACACACACACACACACACACACACACACACATATATATATATATATATATATATATATATATATACTGGTAGATAGGTTTAGTTAAAATATTAACTATACAATATATACACAGATATGTAATGTATGAACAAAAACTATGTCATGTTTAATAACATGTTTAACCAAAATGATAAATATTATTAATTTTGTGTAATTTATTGGATTCTTAAATCCAGTATTAATTTTAGTTGGACGTGGAAGTGTCTTGGATAGCAAAGTGGCTAGTCCTCACTTTGTGGTGAAATGTGCAGAAAATTGAGTGGGAAAACGTCTTAGTTAGTTGTAACGGATCCTTAACTTATCATTAGGCAACCGATTACCATGAAATTATGAAACAGAACTTAACAAATATTCTCACTGGAAAGCAACTCGAATGGCAGAATTGTTTAGAAAAGTTTAGAAATTAGTTAATTCCTTAAAATACTGAGGATAGCTGGTAATTAAAATGAATGCTCTTATCTCATAGCAACATTCAGTGTGTGTGTGTGTGTGTGTGTGTATATATATATATATATATATATATATGATAATCATGTCACAATCATTTACATTTGTTCAGATTTGATGAGCACTCTGTACGCGCCTGAAAAGAAGTTCCATGACAAATTACAATTATTGGTTTATGAATGTATTTCATACATCGAATGTGACACATCATTCAAAAGGTTAGGTATCATGAATTTAATTTAAACAACAGTTAATCAATTATCTTGTGGCGCAGTAAATTAGCTGAGTTTTATTGCACTCGTAGTCATACAGTAGATTAATGAATGAATAATTTTCCACTACAGCTCATTGTGAACAACCACAGAAAATGAAGTGACCATAACTAACATTTGCTTTAGCAAATCTAGGAGACTATATATATATATATATATATATATATATATATAAGGGTAGAGTGTTTCTGTACAAGTGAAGATGTTGATTCGCTGGACAGGAGGTGATCTCTGTAGACATTTTAAGCTCCATTTGGATGAAGAATGGTTTCTTCTGAAGCTGACATTCTGGAGTTTATTTTACAATCATTTGACGTCTTGGAGCACAATATTTGATGCTGCTCTGGAGCCGATGTTTTGGTTTGTGGACCACTTCGTACGATATCTTGGGCCGGTAAGTGGTGAATTATGTACAACATCTGTAAAACAGCAGTTTGTTCATGAATGTTCTATATGTCTTAAATGGCATGGGCACAGATATTGAATTAGTAATATATTTAAGTTGGATCCGGTTATGTTGAGATGACGTGTGTCAGTTCTAGTATTTCGTGTTTTATTCACTTCATTTGACTCTCTAGCGATGGTGCCATTTTGCATGTGATGTCACTGGAGTCACAGACTTCATTTATTATCAAAGAATGATGGTATTTTTACTCTGGTTTAAAACGATTTAAATATGGACTCTTGAAGCACACTTGAATGTCAAAACACGAGTGTTATTTGCAAAATCAGTGCCTAAAGAGTCATAAATCTTATTAACATATAAATGAATACATGATTTAGAATTAAATGTAACAAAGATGGGGTCAATTCCAATTACAATCAATTCCATTTGGTCAATTCCTGGATTCTACATCAAATTTTCCATTTCCGTAGTTTATATTCCAAATAGGATTGTCAAGGAAGAAATGTTTCTGAATTAAAAAATTTAATGGTAAATTATTTTTGGATTAAAATGTTTTGTAGGAAACTTCAATTCCACTTTTTTTTAAATTCATCCAACTGATGGTCAATTCCAGAATTGATTTGACCACATGTCTGAAATGTAATCATCTAGTGCAAACCTTACTGAATTATTGGAATTCTGATATTTTTAATCTAATCACAGAAAGCATGCCGAGTTTATTTCAACCTTTGACTCCAAACATGTCACCCAAATGTGGCTGCTAGGTCAATGAGAAGTCATTTTGAAAGATCACCAGTTTTTGTTTTTAGAATATGCAAGAAGTAAACTTTTAAGTAGGCAATATCTACAGAGAAAGTATGTTTCTAAGCTATTTGTACTACGGTAGGAGATTTCCATATATGATGCTGATTTAACTAGAAATAATAATAAGTGTTACCTTAAATCATACTTAACTAAGTGTGTTGCTGTACTTTTATATTCAGAAGCTGCCAGTTCATAACAAATGTATGAGGGATATATTTAGTGAAAACCATTTCTAATAATGTATCATCTCCAAGTATCGTTTGGGGTGCCCCCGTGGTCTAGTTGGTAGTGCAACGAACCACAGATCACTACCACCAAGTTCGAATCTCGGTGTGGGCATATCTGAAGGGTGTTTCATCTTTGACTTTGGTTCATCATTACCATTGGAGGTCGCACAACCCATTTAGCTTAATATGTGCACAAAAGTGGCTATAAAATATCAACCATCATCATCTCCAAATATTGTTTGTCTAGCTATTATCTATCACCTGTAACAGATATTATCATAAAGTTATCATCATTCCACAGAGTGACACATTATGATATAACATAACCAGGTTTTATTATACAATAACGTTCTAGTCGAGTTATTGTTTCGTTTACAGATCTTCGTGTTGGTCGTCATTGTACTGACATCTTCTGTTGTGTTCATCTTCTACGTGTGTTTGTTGCCTCACAAAATGGAAGAGAGCACGGGATGGACTATATACCACCTTATATTCGGCCACTGGCTATTAATCAACATTGTATTTCAATACTTCAAAGCGGCCTTCACAGATCCGGGCCATCCACCTCCGGTTGGTTGTTTTGACTTGCTCTTGTGTTGATCAGATTCAGAATGGTGTAATTTATTATATTGTTCTGTAAATGAAAGGTTTGTCATAACACACAAAACAATCAGTGTTTAATAAGAAATAATGACCAACAGTACTCACTGGAAAAATGTACACGTGAACAATAGTTACAAGTATTACTGCAAGTTCAGTACCAAATAATGAAGCTCGGAATTCGGAAACCTATTTTGGTTTGTTTTTATTGATTTATATTTTTGCTTTCAGGAAATTCCAGAGGTGGTTTCCATTTGCAAGAAGTGCATTGCACCAAAACCACCACGATCCCACCACTGCAGTGTCTGTAATAAGTGCATACTAAAAATGGATCACCATTGCCGTATCCTTGTTTGGAATAAGTTACATTTATCTATAAATTATAATATAATAACCACCTGTTCAGGCCTCGAACTTTGAGGTTGGTTTCACTGATAAATAACGTTTATTATTCAGATTTTTAATTTAATTTACATATTTGAGTTATTGTTGTACAGTGTCTCTGGGGAGCTGCTGCTAGTAACTGTTCTTTATTAAATCTACATTATTATTAAAAGACTTCACATTCATCAAGATTTCAAACATCGGCTTTTAGATTTTAGTTGGGTGTATTAATTAGCCTAATTAAACTGAAAGGGTGGTGTGCACAATGTTAGCCAGACAGCAGTAACAAATGGATCGCCAGACAATTACACGGAAGGCCAGAAAATGCAACGGACAGTTTTTTTGTGGCTGGCCATTACAGCATAATAATGGCCAAAAATGGCTTAGCTACAGTACCTCAAAGAGCTATAGTCTGTAATTTACAGCTTCACCGCAGGGACTAATTATAAACAAATTCGGAATTTACAATATATGACACATTTGGTGGAGAAAACCTCGCCAGTTGCCTGGTTGGATGAAAAACTCCTCAATATATAGTGCCACGACTGGGATTCGAACCTCTGACCTCTAGCACAGCATGACCATGAGTAAGAAAGTGCCATGCTCTTACCCAGTAGGCCATACATAAAGGCGGTCATGTTATGTTGACAGAAACTTTGGCATTTTTCACCTATTCACCGGTTTTTCTCAGAGTTTGTAATTTCCGAAAATTCCCACTCGGATACTGTCAAATGTGAAGCCTCTCAATTAATATCTTGGCTAATATACTGGTGATGTGCTATTGAAAATATATCTAATATTGATAAAGTTGTCTTTGAACTGACAACTATACCACCTTTCCTCTTAAAATATTGATGGATCATTCATGAGTATAGTGGTTAGAGGATTGTGCTACAAATGTCTATGCTGTGGTTCATATATGGCTGTGTTTATGGTATGTTTTCTAACAGTAACAGACTAGCCCTATTGTCATATATGGCTGTGTTTATGGTATGTTTTCTAACAGACTAGTCCTATTGTCACATATGGCTGTGTTTATGGTATGTTTTCTAACAGTAACAGACTAGCCCTATTGTCACATATGGCTGTGTTTATGGTATGTTTTCTAACAGACTAGCCCTATTGTCATATATGGCTGTGTTTATGGTATGTTTTCTAACAGTAACAGACTAGCCCTATTGTCCTATATGGCTGTGGTTATGGTATGTTTTCTAACAGATTAGCCCTATTGTCATATATGGCTGTGTTTATGGTATGTTTTCTAACTGACTAGCCCTATTGTCATATATGGCTGTGTTTATGGTATGTTTTCTAACAGATTAGCCCTATTGTCATATATGGCTGTATATATGGTATGTTTTTAATATACTATATTGTCATATATGGCTTGTTTATGGTATGTTTTCAACTGATAGCCCTATTGTCATATATGAGCTGTGTTTATGGTATGTTTTCTAACAGATTAGCCCTATTGTCATATATGGCTGTGTTTATGGTATGTTTTCTAACAGATTAGCCCTATTGTCATATATGGCTGTGTTTATGGTATGTTTTCTAACAGATTAGCCCTATTGTCATATATGGCTGTGTTTATGGTATGTTTTCTAACAGATTAGCCCTATTGTCATATATGGCTGTGTTTATGGTATGTTTTCTAACAGATTAGCCCTATTGTCATATATGGCTGTGTTTATGGTATGTTTTCTAACTGACTAGCCCTATTGTCATATATGGCTGTGTTTATGGTATGTTTTCTAACTGACTAGCCCTATTGTCATATATGCCAGGTGTGATCAACATTGAAATAATTTTGTTTAAATCATGCATTCACATCCTCATCGTTTTATCTTCCAAACAGGTTCATCAAAACCCAATTCCCACACAAAAGTTTATTTGGAACATAAAGTATTTATTACAGTTTGAAATAGTTTTTGTGATGGAATTCAGCTATCATTGAGTTTGGCCAGTACAGAAAAGACAGTTAATATTAGTGGTATACCAACAGATACGTCTTTGTATTTTATGTACTGAAAGGGTACTTTATTAGTCCAGTATCGTGAATAAGTGATGTTTCTTTGACAAAACGTCAGCTTGGTTGAACAACTGTGTTGGCCATAACAACCACCGATATTTTTTTCTCTTCTGTGTGTATATGTGGCTTGGCTCAGTGTATGTTAGTTTATCAGCCTACCCGTTATTTAAGGAACATTTCTATGGAGACAGCGCTGCGGTGAGTATTTATAGTTTTATGTATAGATTTAGATCTAAATCTGTATGCATAGTTTCTTGGTTAGCTGATTTCCATTAATTATACGACAATTTTATTTCTGTCATTAAGGTAAATATGTTGAAAATGGAAATACATTTATGTTAAAGCAGCACTCTACTCGTTCATCACAGTTTAATTTTCTCCACTGTACTCCAGCCAACCGAACTATTATAGACGCATTATGTCGAATACGGATGTTTCACTTTGCTCACTGCACAAGTTTAACACGTGGCGCGAATGAAACTGATCTGAAAAACAGTTGTGATGCAAATAATTTGGCGGTAGTTTTTCCTGTTAAAAATCGATAGCTTTTGTGGATTTATGTTTCAACATGTAGTGTATAGTGAGTTATGCGACAGAGTTGTGCATGGGAAGCTATAATTATACCACCACAACAGTGATTTTTGTGTAGAGTAGATAGATCAATTACTATTGGGTGTGTTCATTCAACGTTAAAGTGGGTGATAATAGGTCCCATACTCGGTGATGCGTGGCGTTACTGTGGGCGACAATGAGTGCCATATTCAATGACCCATGGCGTTACTGCTACCCATGGCATGTACCGCACATTTCGATTGTGGCAAGTAATTGTAAATAACATTGGTATTAGGGATGAGCAACGATCTCTTAAAAGATCGCAGATTAGATAGTAAGATATGTTGTTGAATAATTTGTTTATTTTCAATATTGTGAATTTGTCTATGTCACTATCACTATGTCAATATGTGCATTATCCAGAATTTATCACATAGACATATCTATAGATAAGATACAGGTTTTACCTTTACTGGTGCATGATGATGGGGGATGAGTTATGTAAGCTATTGCAAACTATTATAGCAGTATATGAGGTTAAAATTGTCGTAGATGACTTAAGAAAAAATGGATATATGCTACGCTGGTTCATTCATGAAGTGGCACCCCCCCCCCAGTCAGCCAAATTTTCAACTTTAGAAAAGTACTGATTTGGGGCCACCCATGGCCATGTATTCTCAGATTCCCATTCATCTATTTTGCACTTATCGTTATTTAGAAAGGGGGATATGACAATATTTTCAAACTGTGTCCATCTTTAGAAAAGTACTGATTCTGACCCACAGATGTATTCTTAGATTGAGTAAATTATTACGTGTAATCCTGGATTCACTTGTGATTTCCTGTTTGTAGATTTTCAGCCGTTTTCCTTCAAAGCCACTCTGATCCCCGGCTGCTGTCTTTCCCTATCACAGACAGACCAAGAGAGATTTGTTCACCGTGAATGCTTGAATATGTTCATATATTTTACAGGATGTAGGATGGACTGGTCTATTCTATCCATATTATTTGGCCAAAAGAGGACTCTCAAAGGATGCTAGAATGGTAAAATGTATTACAATGTTATACAAGTTTTCTAAATGTTTCACTTATTAACCCTTTGCCACTTAGACCCGGTGGCAGTCATCCTTTTCTTTCCCTAAGGCAGGAGAAGTAACTCTGTACAACACATACCTAATATCTTTAAACAAATCTTCAAAAATTATATATGGATCACTCAGTTTTGCAAAAAATGTCAGAAGAATCACAAGATGTGCAGCTTTCAGATGAACATGGACAAGCAGCCCCCCCATGAATGGTAAAGTCATTAAACATTTATTCCTGGACTCTTCATAAAATATTCAATAAAGACGTTGAAAGATAAGTCCCACCATTGTCACTGAGAGTGTTGTCTGACAGCTATTTGTCCAATTGCAAGATTCCCTCTTGCACCACGATGTCTAAATCAACATCAGACTCTTCTTCACTTCTTCCATAATAAACCCTTGGAAATCTTCATCGTCATTGTCACTTTTGCCAACAGGAGCTCTCCAAATTGCCATCAGACCCTCTTCCTCCATTTTGATCCAGAAAACGCATCCTAAAACTTCGTTCAACTTAAAAAATCATAAAAATCAATTTACCCCACTAAAACGCATGCTGTAAACACGGAAATGAAGTCTGTGATCATCAGTGTTATTCCGCAAGAATTGCTGAAATGCATTGTGGGTAAGTCACAAGGATATCTCAAAAGGTTTGTCTGCTACGCGGGCGCTCTAAGGCTTTGTAAGGATCACTAGCAGTAATGGCTGCTGTCTCTGTCTCATCTCGCTGGGGCACTACAAGTGATAAAGGGTTAAACATATAGGACATGACTTAGGAAGTCTTTGGTTGTATATAACCCACTAATTGTTTGTTTAATTGAACTGAAATGGTTCTTTATAATAATGATATCATTGTTGTTATTAATATACATCAAGTATAGGCATGGGGTCAGTTTCATGTTGTCAATTCCACTCAATTCCATTTTGTCAATTCCACATCAAATTTATCAATTCTAAATTTATTAATTCCAAATTTATCAATTCCAACTCCAATCACTGATTGCAGTAGGTACTCCTGGGTACCTACTTGGAATACCTACTCTGAGTAGTTTATATTCCAAGTAGGATTGTCATGGAAGAAATATTTCTGGATTAAAAAATTAAATGGTAAATTAATTTGTGGATTAAAATTTTTGTAGCAAACTTCAATTCCAAATTTATCAATTCCAATTCCTTTTTTAAAATAAGCAATTCTGGAATTGAAATTGATGCGCAATTCTGGTTATACTTGTCACATGACTATCTGTGTGTTTTAGATTTTACTGTTTAATTAATATCTGCTGAACAGATAGCAGAGTTATGGTGCATAAACAGTTCTTTCCTTAATCACTTTCCAGGCAGCAGAAAGCAGAAAGAGCATCATTATGGACAATATTGATCCCCATAAAGTGGTTTCACCATTACCTCTACACGATGTGAAGGGCATGTATTTTCATACGTTCATCATTTACGAGTTCATGCTCTGTACTGCTGTTACGTTATCCCTGACAGCTCTAATTCTGTGGCACGGAAGACTCATCTCGCGAGGAGAGACCAGCATAGAAATGCATATAAACAAACTGGAGTCACTGAGACAAAAAAAGAAAGGAATGGTGAATTAAGTGTTATTTCTGTGCTTTCACTTTCAGTTCTGTTTTCTATGAATTAAGTGTTATTTCCTTGCTTTCAGTTTTGTTTTCTATAATCATTGTTCAGATTTTGATAATAACGTAGTTAATATCTTCCATAGAAATTGTAACGCAACAAGTTCGATCTTTTCTCCTTCAGACGTATACAAATCCATATGATTTTGGATTCTGGGAAAACTGGAAAATATTCCTCGGACTGACTCACAGAAGGTAATCATTGTTAAATGGCAACTCCATTCAGTTTATTTCAAATTGTTCATTGTTAAGATATGAATGCAGTCTCGCCTATAAAGCTGTAATAAATCCTCTGAACTATGTCTACAGTAGTCAAACGTGTCGTTTATCTTAAAGTGGAGTTTAATGATGTGAAAACTGTTATTGCTCCTAGTCAGAATTTATCAGTTTTTAGATGTTTAACGTGTTTCGTGATATTTACTTCGCGAAAATATTTATTAACGTATTTGATGTACGAGATACATTGAATTGCTATTCCACCATCGTGGTGGTACCATGTAGACAGACTCCTATTCGAGTAGTAAGTTGTTTACTAATATACTCTACCATTTAAGAAAGTCAATGTTCTTTCAGGAGTTTCTGGAGACACGTTCTTCTACCATCATCACATCCTCCCAATGAAGATGGACTTCGATGGAGTACGTCATGGAATAAATCAGAAAATGGCATTCTGCTGCTCTGATTTCTCTGTATCGTTTTATTTTCATTTCAACACCTGTGATAGAACATTGTATTAATTGCCTTTTGCTACATGGAGCATTTCAACAAATAGTTGTGAAAAAGGAGTGTGTGAGATATCTATAAAATTAAAATTTCTCTCGTTATCTTTTACATGAATGAAACAAAATGATTTTACATTACAAATTGCACTTCATGTTAGCTCTTTTTTATCGTATTTAATACAGAATTTCAGTAACTCTGCTTCATGGGTATAATAATTTGACTTTGAATCCTGGATTATCATTGGGGAATCAACTCTTTTAAATAGATTTATTTTTATCTCCGTTTTGCAACCAGAGTATTGAAATATGCCAAAGAAGTGAAGCCCAAATTTTTTAACTTATCAATTAATCATTAATAGCGGAGTTGCCAGATAGTGTTGTACGTGTTAGCAATTACAAACCCAATGTTGATCCCAAAAACCTTTTTTGAGACCTCCGACATTGTGAGGCAAGGGGGCAAATTCACGTCATTCTTTATTAAATGGATTCCAAATGTTACTTCATTTGTCTGAAAGGCCGGTATCAGTTACTGGAAATATTTGTCAGGAAACCTGATATCTGCTGTACGTCTCTCAACTTCTGCTTTCACGCACGTGATTTTGTTGATGTCTCGCAGTGCCAACATCCTGGGGTTGTGTCAAATATTACATATGACATCATTTACTCAACACGGGTGGGTGGGTTTGCCTAACTTTGCATGAGCACTCGCCACTTGGTACCATACCAGTTTCCCTGATTGACCTAACAGTGATGTGGTAGTCGCATGCTGTCTTTACAATGACTCTATAAATATTATATCTTTGGTGATGGCTGTGTCACATCCAACTTTGGAATTGGATATGTGTCTCTCTGCTGCCACCTTTTTGGGGGCTTTCATCAGTTGCTGTTGAAATTTAATTTGTCTTCCCGATACTGGATTTTTGATACGTACAAAATGATTCTTTACATCATCAGAGTCTACGGGCAGAATTGCATTAGTTGTACAAGTCATACAGAATTGTACTAAATGACTATATCACACTAGCCCATGAGGCTGGCAGTTGGAGCTTTTAGGTTCTCGGCATTATAGTACTGGTCATACAGAAGTGTACTAAATGACTAAATCAAACTAGCCCATGAAGTTGAGAGAAAATGGCAATTGGAGCTTTTCAGTTCTCATCATTAACGTCATCAGTATCAATATTATTGCTAGAACCCCAGTCACTAGCTAATTAGTTATTAGCACGGAATACCTTCTTGGCCAATATTTCCTTGTTCTTCCCATCAGGTCTTTAATTCTTTCACTGTCCACTTCATTTGGTCGTCCGTGGACAAAGTACTTTCATCATCTGGTCGCTGACATCAGACTGTTTAGACATCTGAAAAATAGAACTAGATGTAATTATATTTGATGAACATTTCATTCAAATCTACAGTCGAGCAATGTAAGTCGATGATAGAGTAGATCTGTACGAGTATTGATCTAGAGGCCCTTAAATGAACACCGTACAAAGATGCTCGGTCAAATCTCCATTGACGGCTTTGAAAACGAACATATCCAAATAACCATAAGAAAACACATTAAACAAAGTAGCAATATCCTAGTGATATAATTATAATTACTACACTTGTTGATAAACCCCTCCTCTATTCATCCCCCCCCCCATCCCCCCAACATGACTATTGCCACCAAACATCAGAAGCATACAACACAACACATGCTCGCTCGGCGAAAAGTAAACAAATAAAACCGGCCTTTTTTGTACAAATAACTTATACCATGTATGAGAAGGCAATCGTGTGTTTTGTGATCCTACAACCGGGCAAAATTGGCAAAAAACGACAATACCAAATGACGCTTCGAACGACTTCTTCTAATCCCCAATCCGAAACGCTGCATTACAAGAGTGGCTCGTTCAGGTGGGAGGTTTGTACTTACTGGAATTCTTCACTCTATCACCAAGCGAGTTCAATTCCCAATCTGGCAGCTCCATTACTGTTGTCTCTGAAATCTGACACAAATTAAGCCCATCATCTAGTATTAAGAAGGGTTAAATTAACCACGATGACCTGATGTAATTAATTTAATGTTTACTATATAATAATTATATCAGATTGTTTTGTATAATGTATGCAATTCAGTCGAAATTAGTCTGGCAGAACATTCTCCAAATTCTACCATAATCTTGGTACCTACGTGTACACACTATTTCCTAATGTAACTAATACAATTCGTCCTCTTTGTTAATGCTGTGTTTACCTGATGATTGTGCCTTGTTAATGCTATTATCTTTGACTCAGGTTATGCATGACGACATTATAATTGTATATAATACTTGCACGATGTCTGTGATTTATACATGTACATCCTCTAGATTGGACATCATCATTGTTAAAATAGTTGCGTATAGCAAGCCTTCATCATGATTGGCATCACCTCGCGTTTTTATACAATGGTCAGTATTAAACTGAACATATGTGAAAAGGGTGTACTCTTATGTTCTGACAGCCTAATATACTAATATCCTGTCCTTTATATACCGAGTCCTTATTCGATGCATCTCTACGGGGTTTGCCCCAAGCTGTAAATGCGTTAGTGCAGTCAAGTGACGAGACTAAACGTCTAACCTGCTCACTGAGTCCCTTCATATGTTTAGGAAGAGAAGAGCACGGCATGTATAAAAATTCAATTTAAATCTGCAGTACTGAGGTTCTGAAACATTAGTCAAGTGTAGTTTATATTTGTTGTCAGTTGGCAACGTTAGATAGACAGATCTATTTTACATTTAGCTGACAAATGATAATTAGAAAACTGGGAAAATATTGTGCCGTTTCTCTATGTTCTGTCATAAATCATTCCTTGTTTAGGTTAGCATCTTCTTAGCTATCATTTGACACATACAGTCTTGTACTGATCAATGATTTGTTTAGTTAACTAGTGACAGTGAACGTGACATTCTTAGCCATTTCTTTCCTCGTGTCATTAATTACTTTTCTTTGGGATGGTTTCGTTTTTTTATTGTAAACGTGATAAAAGAATTTCTTTTAAATCAACTTGTGATCATATTCGGTTTCTGAATTCTTTCTAAATGACATTGAGAACCTAGAACTTTAGTACAAGTGACACAGAAGTGTGCTAAATGACCGTCTTATTGGTCACAACAGATGGAATAAATTGTAGATGGTGTTACTGGAATTTAAGCACGATTGAGTTAAACCACATCACGTTCATACAACAATGCTGACAATGTCCACATCCACTATATTATGTTTATGGTAGCAGATGAATCTTTCAAGTGCCCTTTGATGAAGATATCTAATGGTAGATTGTTTGTCATGGTTAGTCACAGTACTGACATGTTGGTTCCACGCATCTCGTGATTTGGTACCCTTTTCGTGCTGAAGAGGCCAGGATATATTGTGTCATTTTAAGAAGGCTCGCACAACTCTAGACTGGTATAACAATGTCAGTATCTCCTTGGTAGCAATTACTTATTGATTACACAAGAACCATTTTCCTTGCATGATAACTGAAAAGTCATTCTACATAACTAGCTCAGTGTAAACTAGTCACGGGCATATCATACATTCCTAAGGGTGTGTTGGGCGCCTCCGTGGTCTAGCGGTAGCGTGCTGGACCACAGATTACTACCACCCGTGTTCGAATCCCGGGTGGGCATATCTGAAGGTTGTTTCGTCTTTCACTTAGTCTCATTACCTTTGGAGGTCGCTCGGCCCATTTAGCCTACCTTGTGCACAAAAGTGGCCGTAAAACATCAATCATCATCACCTAAGGGTGTGTTCTGGAGAGGTAGTATTATTTGGTTTGGAAATGCAACATTTGTGAATAATGCAAAAATAAATGCATTTCATTCACAATAAATGTGACATGCAGTTCATGTAAAATGCAATATCTAAATTGCAGTTATGGTAATTTATTTTTGTTACCTGTGTCAAATATCACTACTTAGATGACACTTTTGTAGCTTCTGATTTTGACTTGGGATAGCGGATGACCAACACTTCTGCAGATATGTGACATTACTCGCAGCTGTGTGTAGGACATTTTATCCCATGTGTAGACAATGTGTTTGTTATTGTCAGCTGTGAATGGACTCTTGTCTGAACAATAATTAGATATGGAATCAGTAACTAGTGTGGTTTTTGTCATTAATATTCGATATTTCCAGACGTACTGGCGAAACTCGATTCTTTCTCGATGTTTATCTGGTGATATGTGAGAAAAACAGAAATAGACGTTTTGCCTTTTTTAGGGTAGCGGATTGAGAATGAATTTATTTGCCGTTATAAAAAACTTGGGCTCATCTCGTACGCAGTTATTGTTTATTGAACTCCGCTGATACACAAGTGATGTTACCTGCGGTTGATCAATATATAGGTTGGCATTTTCATGAAGACGTTATCCTGGCCCACTGTATAATAAACTGATGTATTTCCATTGATAAGATAACACGGTTAATTTGTATCACCTTCTGATAAGATAATTAGAATTTCACGGTGTGTGTATTGGATCATAAAATGATAATATTGCAGAAGTTAAAGTTAAGATTTATATTCAAGAAAGAACTTCAGAGGTTGCTGATGTATAAATATTGAACATTTAAATTACACGTTTAAATGGTTGAAATATGATTCTTTGTTCTCGTGTTTTGAGTTCTTTTTATTCTCATTTTAAGAATGTGACAAAAAGTCAATTTTGTATATACATGTATTAATTATGCATTTTGAATAAAACATCTGTCTATTTAGCTATGTGAACAATATTACAATTTTTTTATAGTGCAATGCTTATAATTTTCCAAATGTAAATATTGTATTTAAATTATATTCTTTTCATAAATGTAGTATAATGTTTGCTATTCATAACCTATTTTAGATCATGTTTTGGTTATGTCACAGGAATGTCGAATAAATACCGTATTTACTCGTGTGTAGGCCGCACTTTTGATACCACAAAATCGCCGTCAAAAGCGACTGCGTCTTATACACGGGTCAGACTAAAAGATATTTGGCATAGTTTAGGAGGAAATACAATAATATTGTTTTACAACATTAATAATGAATATATGAACAACAAACAAATTAATTAGGTGTGTTTTCGCTGTTGTCTTTCGAAGGCAAACTTAATCGTGATAACCGCCAGTGAGTAGCGTGGTGTCGACCTGTTGTCAAGTAATAATTGGTATGGGTATTGTAGTCAAGGTCAGGCTGTCGCTGGTACCAAGGCCGTCTGGGAACGGTCAGCACATGATTTATTATCTAGAGGTGTCAATTGATCCGGATTGCAATTAATCTGTTTGATGCACAGGGATCCAGAAAGCACAGGAATCCAGTAAAGTACGACAATCTGATCCTACAAAAAATGTAGGTTCAAATCGGCTGCGATACGAAAACGGCCGCACTGTGACCAATACGGCCGCCTCCATAAACTATTAGAGGCAGATTTTATATTTGGTCTATCTAACACGTGTCATTACTATCAAAATGTGCGAGTGTGTGTAATTGAACGGAACGGCAAATGAGGCCACGCAAAGAATGACCATAGAAGCCACATCAAAGGAAAACGATTAGAGCAAACAATGTATTAATTACTTCCAAAGCTGGCGCATGGGAACTACTAATAAACTACTTCAAACAGCATTGCCGAAACGAACGCACAGCAGCAGACAACCTGAAACGGCCCGTTGTTACCTATCGTCACATAGTGGGTGAAAACGGCCTGGGATTAAATCGACCCTGGCATTAGATGGCACGGAAAATGATATATAGTGGGATGAACAGCATAACAAATCTGACTCGGACGAAGAAGGTGACGACATGTTTGATGACACATGAACAGATACAACAGATGTTCAATGAAGATAATGATGATGATGAATTTTTGGGCTTTTAATAAATTTGCTGATTTTAGTGCGTCTTATACACGGGTTCGACTCTGAGGGGGTGTTGGTCCAAAAAAAAAACGGTGCGTCTTGTACACACGTGCGGCCTATAATCGAGTATATGCGGTGCAGCTATTCTGGATGCTGAAATAAATCTGCACAACTTTCAGTATGCATTGTTATATATGAATAAAATACTTTAATTTATCTAAACATGTACATCAAAGTTATAAGCCTTAGATATGATCTGTGCTAGCATTTTCTTCAAGTTCTCTAGCTGTCCTTGCCTGGGCATCCAGTTGATAACACTGTATAATAATAGGGACATTATATATATGATACAAAATGGTAAACTTCAATTAGCAGGATTGCTAATCTGACATTATTATAAGCCTGATATTTTAGATAAATTAATCTGATGACCGTTCTGTGATTGCTGTTTTTGTTATGTTACTGCACCTATAAATATACTTGTAACTGTAGTCCAAGCCTTTGTTACAACTTGTGTAGACTATTGTAACTCGCTTTTAGCATATCTTTTTGGCATATCTGATTATAACTGATTAAAAGGCTAGAGAGAAGAGAAGATACAAACAACATGCCAGATACATTCACAAGCCGTACAGACAGTGAATTGATGGATATAAAAATTACACCAGGAGATGTAGCAAAAAGCTATCCAAGATGAATCCAAACAAATCCCCGGGACCCGATGTAGCTCTACCCAGAGTACTAAACGAACTACAAGAAATTATAGCTGAATCACTATACCTGATCTTCAGACAGTCTCTTGACCTTGGGAAAATACCAGTTGGCTGGAAGATGGGGCTGATGTCACCACATTTTCAAGAAAGGTAACAGACACTAAGAAAAAAACTACAGATCAGTAAACCTAACATCAGTCATCTGTAAGACTCGAGTCGACCATCAGGGACCATAACATGCATCATATGGTTGAAAACCAACTCCTCAAAATGCCAACATGGTTTCATCAAAGGTCGCTCTTGTGTCACTCAACCGTTGGCAGTCCTGGACAAATGGACAGAAGGACTGGACATGGGAAATAATATGGATGCTGGTGTATCTTGATTTTGCGAAAAGCATTCGACTGTGTTCCGTATCAGCGACTCCTGATGAAAATCAAAGCATATGACATATCGGGTAAAATATGGAAATGGATAGAGGACTTTTTATCATCAAGTAGTAGTCAATGGCATGACGTCACTGGTAGCGCTTGTTCTCAGTGGAATCCATCAAAGTAGTGTGTTGGGGTCATGGCTATTTATCTGTTTCATTAACGACATGCCAGAAGTGGTCCACTCAAGCATACAGATGTTTGCTGATGACAAAAAGAATTTTAGAACAGTGAACAACCCAAAACAAGCTCAGCTATTACAAGACGACCTGGATGCCCTGGAAGAATGGCCTAACCTATGGCAGCTGAGGTTTCATGCTGAAAAATGTAAAGTTATGCATCTTGGTACCGCAATAAACGTATCACATGCACAAAGAGGGAGCCCAGGTTAACTTTCAGACCATAGAATGGAAAAGGGATCTTGGTGTGTATGTTGACACCAAGTTAACATTCAGTATGCACTGTGAAAAAAAGGTAAATATGGCTAACAAACTATTTCTATGCCTGTTCAGTTTCATTTTGTAGACATTGTTCATATTTCTACTACAAATAATTGTACTGCATGCCATGTATAAAGTACGAAATAAATTATTTTATATATATATATATATATATATATATATATATATATATAATATCTCAGAATAACCCTCTACCCAATGTTGACACATACATGTATTATGATGTTAAGATGTGACTTAATCATTTCCCAGGTGACATATATATAGTGTAAAGATATGACTATGACTACATAAAGGCAGTTTGAAGCAGTATGAGTACACAAATTAAGTTTGAAACAGTGTTACACTTTCTCGTGATCACATTGATACATACCTGCATGTTGGCTTATATTATAGAAAAGTTTGAAATAATACTGTGATTATTATTTGATATCTAGCCTTTAGTCGAGTATGAAGGCGAAAAGCCACAGAATTCCATATGGGAAATTTCTTTACACGTCACCATTGGAAATAAGAAATATGCAAAGTGCAAAAAGTGTGGTCATCAGCAAGTCAATTCAATTCGTTTATTTCAACATTCATAATACATAATTTTAATGAAACCAAACACATGTACAATGTTGAAAAGGAGGATGCTTGAAGCATTGCTTATGTAATCTAACCCCCCCCCCACCCCCCTGTAACTGAAACAATAAAGTGAAAACACTTTATTATACAAAATGCAATGGATGTATATATATCGGCAATACTAGATGTTGACAAAAAGGTGATTTGATTATCATCTCAATACCAAACACGATAATGGGTCGTTATGACACCACAGGAACGATGACAAATCGTTATGACACGTAAATGATTCCATATCGCAATGACACACATAAGCAAAGAAAACAGGTCGTTATGACACGAATAATTAGGCATGTACACGTGCACTTATTACGGACAATTCAATTCACTATATTTTCTTCAACATCACCGCATCATACAATTACAAAATTTTCGTGAAACAAATATAATGTTCAAAAGGAGAATGCGAGATGCGTAATGTTTGTATCAATGACATTCCCCTATGAAATAATTACAAACTAAAATAAATTATATATATATCTGGAATACTAGTTAGTACTGAAATACATGCATATAAGCTCATTCCTAATTGCTACTTATCAAGTTTGTAATACAATCAAGAGAATCAGTAATTATATTTTCTTAATAAGTTTTTATTAATTTCTGCAGATTTCTAATACTGTGATACTCAATCTTTAAATCATTCCCTAATTTCAAACCTTTGACGATTATTGCCATAGATCTTGTTTTTGTTCTACAAAATTTAACTTCAAAATTACCTTTAGTACAGGATCCACTATATATAGATTTTAAAAACATTTTCTGTAAATTCACAGCCAACATGTTATATTCTGCTTGAAAAGTAGTAATTAATGTTTTCAAATTAACAATATCACACAATTTTAGGCGCTTATATTTGGCAAACAATGGCCCTGAATGTTCTCTATAATTTGCTTCGTCAACCAATCTAATGGCTCTCTTTTGTAAAACAACCAGGTTTTTTAAAATCTCGTCTCAACTACATAAAATGGTCAACGGATTCAGTTTCATCAGCATCAACTGAGTGAATATCTTGTGCGCAGAACAATAAATGTCATTATTTTGCTGTATATCTAGTATTCATGTACAAATTCACGTGTTAAATATTGAGTAGTGCGTTAATAAAAAAATAATGTATGTGACAGACACTATGGCATAAATGTGTTGAAGGACATCTGCTAAGACTAGTAGAATTGGCTTATAGTTATAATGAATGACTTTTTTTACAGTATTTCACTTTTTGCGGTTATTAATAGTTTTTACAATGTAATGTACAAATATGTTTTCTTTCCAGTAAAAAATTCAACCCTGCTACTTTATCATGTGTTAATTAAATCAATTATAAATGTTTTATTTATATTTATTCATTGTAAAATAAGCATTTATATGTGTTTTAAATATATTTTAAACATATAAGACATCGCTTTGTCGTAATCATAATGTATAGTGTCGTTCATTCAATCATTATAGCAAACTATGGCCTGATGTCACAACTTCAGATATATCGAAGTTAATTATAATCTCATACAGCTTAAAAACAAACAAACAATTTATAATCTCTATTACTGTTAAACAGTCTATCTCTAAACGCATGTTGTCACACCAGTTTGGACCAAATGAATGGGTCACGCAACTCTAAATAATATTTTAGTGTCTTTCGTTTTAAAAAAGAGTGTTGATCGGATAAAATGAGAGAAAAATAATGATAAATTGTATTTCTTTGAACGATATTAGGGAACAGGAGTTGTCTGCTAGCGTTTTATTTCCTACTTGCCGTCCATAAGGTGATTAAATATATTTTACAATACAAGAGTTAATTATCACAGATCTAGACTATATTAAAGGCGGGTTTTAGAAGATCTATTATATTTTGTTTTATACAAGTTTAAAATATAATGTCTATCAGGAGTTTTGTCATTGGTTCATGGTTGATAAATGATTGTATCAGTCACTCAGTGTCACTGTAAGTATGTCACTGTGTGTGTGTGTGTGTGTGTGTGTGTGTGTGTGTGTGTGCGTGCGCGCGCGCGTCTTTGTGTTAACTGAATTGAATAATAAACCGTCTAGTAATTATTGTAAATATTTGCATATCATTCTCTACTTTATTCATTAATTAAAGCTTGTTTTGGAAAGAAATTGAATGCTGTTAAACGAAAGGGGGTTTCTACTATATCAGTATATGATATATCTATCCCTTATTTAATGTGAAATCATGGAATATTTAGATTAAATAAAGATTTAACATTTGCTAATTAAATCACGATATTTATTAAAATGAGCAAAGTAGACAAGCCACAGAACTATTCTTGTATTAAAAAAAATCAATTATTATTATTTGTATACATTAAATTAATAATAACATATATAATAAATCTATACAGGTCTGCCATAAACTATGATGGTATGATTTTCCCTTTCAGGGAGTATAACTTCACTGCATTCAGTAGCTGAAACGGTTGTAGTGCATCAAGACGTACACTGGATCTATGATACTGTGATGTTGACATCAGAGATACTTTACAATGAAGATAGAGTGGACCGGAAGTAAACTAGGGAGGCGTATTTGGAGTATCTCCGATAAAAATATAAAATTAATGAAACTAGCCTTTCTGTCACTGTTTTACAATGATAAACTGACGTTCAGCACACTAGTTGAAACATTCGTGGAACCAGCGTTTTCGTGTTTTGATAGTTTCATGCGATGTAGTGGCTCGGTACTGCAATAATGCCATATATGGCATTTTCTCATTAAAAAATAGCAACAAACAATTTGATGATTTTAAAAACAATGTGTTTTCAGAAAGCATTAATGTAGTAATATATCTATTTCCAGTTCCTGATGATAATGATCGTTGTGCTGATATTCTCGGTGGTGATAATTTTCTATCTGTGCTTATTACCTCACAAGATTGCTGAGAGCAAAGGATGGACTACATACCACGTTATATTTAGTCATTGGTTACTAATTAATATTGTATTTCACTTCTACAAGACAGCCATGACAGATCCGGGCCACCCTCCTTCGGTTAGTTAATAATGCACGTTGGAAAATATTAATTTATTTCAATGATAATTAATCCTCAGAAACGTAGTTGGTGAACGTTACTTCATATATATGAAACAAACTGATATATTTGAATTAAATCCGTATTATAATAGAATTTTCTGCACTATGATATAGAGTTTTCAAATGGCTTTTATAAATGAACATTTTTAAATAGTATCACCAATAAAAGTCATATTGCATCAAAATCCAACTGCCACTTGAGTATATCAACATGTAATCCATGTGTATGTGCAAGATGGATATTAATTATTTACATTTGTGACACAATTTATTGGATGGGTGAAAAGTATGATTTTTGGTGTGTTTTATAATATCATTATTAATTGTTTTCAGGAGCTTCCAGAAGCTGTTTCCATTTGCACGAAATGCGTTGCACCAAAGCCACCGAGGTGTCATCACTGCAGTATCTGTAACAAGTGCATACTAAAAATGGATCATCATTGTCGTATCCTTCTTTGGGAGTTTCATTCATATTGAGTTCTGAATATTCTATATTAATTTTCCAATATTTTATTTATTTCACAATCTTTTTTTTTAGATAACATAACAATGATAAGTTATATTCCTTTTCCAAAATGGGGTATATAGCTGGGATAATTCATGAATCTTTATCTTTTGGGCCGGCTTTAGGCACTGTCATTACTGGAAATAGGAACATTATTATAATTTGATACATTTCAAAGCCAGACTGCTCTAAATGATGTCACAAGTAAGATCGGTATGTAATTAGGGAAGACACTACCCCGATATCCATCCAAAAATCAGTTTGGGGATTTCATGGTGACATACAACAAATCGGGGAAAATATTATAAATAAAAACAAAAATTGAGCCATTCTCTACTACATAATTACATAGCACACAGCTAATTAGATTGTTGGACAATGTTGGATGTTATAGAGCTGGCAATCAATCGGCAACCAGCTTGTTACTGAAAGATATCATAATAGTTTTATATGATAGATATAGTTAGTAATAAATGTGGTATTCTTTACCTGATTATAATTTATGTTCATGTCAGGTTGGTATATTTTATACGGTTAAGTGATATTGTTGTGATCGATCTTCAAACAACTAATTATCATCTTGACATTAGTCAGCTTGGGTCAACAATTGTATCGGTCATTATAACCAACGTTATTGCTTCCTGTTCGCTGTGTATTCGTGGATTGGATTTTTCTACGTTGCTATGGCAACATTTCCACTGTTTAAAGAACAAATTATTGAACACGGTGCTGTGGTGAGTATCTCTCTCTCTCTCTCTCTCTCTCTCTCTCTGTGTGTGTGTGTGTGTAAAAATAGAGAACAACTTTATTTATCTGTTTTGTGTGAATATGGATGAATCACATACACGCACGCACGCACACGCACACGCACACGCACACACACACACACACACACACACACACACACCAACCAACTAGAAAAATATACTTCCATAATCTCGGAATTAAGTGTGTTACATTTGTTATCAACGATGGCTTGTAGGTTGTATTTCATCCTTGAAAAGCAACAAGTAGTCCATGGATTAATTTCTTCCACAACAAACACTTATCTTATTTAGATTATTTAAATGGATGACTATAATTAATGTCACTCCCACCTCTCAGTCATTTAATATAGTTGGATATTAGAGAAACACTTTCACATTGATTATCCCCAAATTATTTTAACTCCATTTTTGTTCGTACAGCTCCAGTCTGAGTGCTTGAGAAGGGAGGTTATTTGGAACTACTCACTAAAGTGTCTGCCTAGAACTAAATGTTAATATTTTCGTTTTTTATTCGTGTTTCGACCACGAAACAAAATCCTGTTAGATGATTAAAGCCGTCGATCACAACCTGGTTTCGCTGTTCGATTAATTATCCGCTTTTCACCGAGCCATTAATCAACATTTGGTTGGACGATATTATTGTGAAACTTTCCCATCCTACAGATAACAAATTATAACATAAAACGGGACGAGGGGAGGAAATTTGGGCGAATCAGTCAGGTCCGTAGCTTCAATTAATATAAACTCGTATGATGTTGTATGCTTTGATTGTGTGTGTGTGTGTGTGTGTTTATGTGTGAAGGATACATATATAGTGGCACTGGCTCAGAATATCAATATCTTTAAACATCGTTTGAGACTTCTACCTCCATTAATATAAATATAAATAAAACTAGACATACATAAATTTAAATATAAAATGGCCTAAACCTCCATATATATATATATATATATATATAATACGTAGACCTATAAATATGTGTCTGGTCTACTCATCAGCCTGTGGGGCCAAGCTAATTCGGTTTTTGGTACGCGACAAATATGTCGCGGCTACAGGAAAGCGGCTACATGCAGGCTACGTACAAAAAGCGGAAACACGTAAAATAGCATTTGACATCACAATTCTCAGCAAACAACACGTGCGTGTGGTTCAATGGCGACTTACTACATACATAATATAACTATTTTGACGCCGCAATTTACTTTCAAGAGTAATTTTCTGTGGTCCAAAAGAAACATATATATATATATATATATATAATATAACATTTCGACACCACACATGCTGACCTCAGCTTTATTCTGGGTTGGAATAACCGTGAAACAAATCCATAGCTGCCCGGATTCGTTGATACCTAGCTTTCATTACTAATTTTCAATACTACAACTAATTTATATCAATAGTCTATCATATTTTAACCAATAAGCGTTAATGGAAAGGTTTTCTTGACTGATATTCGTATTTAAGTGGAAGAAATTCTTTCTTGTTGGATGTGAAATAAAAAAGAACACGTACAATACGAGTACCGTCTTAACTATTCTCAGATGACATACGACAAAAGTAACGTCAGCTCGGATGTTATCGCAAAGAGACTGGACTCGGCTGAGATTCTGCGCGATTCCCACGGAACCTTGTTCTACTTCTGTATTCTTTATGAGTTCGCGTTAAGTTTTTCTATGTTTTTCACTCACACGATGCTCGTTGCCGGCTATGTGACACTGATTTCTAGAGGAGAATCCAACATTGAGTTGTACATCAACATGTATGAATCGAAGAGACTCGGGTTACAAAGGAAGGTAATCCAATATCATATCTTCGCTTCTCATCATCATGTAGCTAGCTCTCTGTGTGTCAATGTCTGAGTGTATATCTGAGTCTGAAGTACGTTTACTGAAGACGTTGTCGTAACGGTAATATGTTACAATATTTTCTCCGTCTTCTTTTAGAAATACAAGAATCCGTATAGTTTTGGTTTCTGGAAGAATTGGAAACAATTCTTGGGACTTTCCAACAGAAGGTAGTTATTGGTGAACGTTACTTTGGCTAAAATAATGTTAGTAGTTCTGGTGTACTATATAACAAATCATTAGACAGAGTATACTGTATTGGGTATCTTTATGTGTGGGGTGGGAGTTACTTGGCTGTGTAAAAACGTGCATTCATATATAATAGAATGTCTTCACAGTGGACAGATAATACCCTGGTAACACGTAAATAATTTATACCTGTGGAAAAAAGAGAAACCATCCATTATATAATTATTAGTGTGTCACATATCACAACGAAATGCGGAATAAAAGTCACCTCACATACACACGCAATTACATATAAGTATGTCTAGATATTTCCATAATAACACACACTTACATACAGGTATGTCTAGATATTTCCATAAAAATAACATACACCCACAGATCACTACCACCCGTGTTCATATCTCGGCGTGGTCATATCTGAAGGGTGTTTCATCTTTGACTTCGCTTCATTACATTTGGAGGTCGCTCGGCCCATTTAGCCTACAATGTGCACAAAAGTGGCCGTAAAGCATCTATGTTCCTCCTCCTCATCATCATTAACAATATCATCATATGATATTGGTTCATGAATTATATAGACCAAAAAAAACAAAAAAAACACCAAATATATCCTGATGTTTACATACAACACATGGGCAAGAACAATATATTTATACTGAAATATTACAAGAAGCCAAACTTAAATTGTATTAATGTTACAGTTATCAATATAGAGCTGTACATAAACACATTCCATATTTCTATATGAATTATACAGCTATAAACAGTACTAATTGCCCATACCATGTTGTATAGTATCCATATCATGTTGTATAATATCTATACTATGTTGTAGTAGTATTACTGTTTTATTCAATGTGCTTCTTTATTTTAGATCATTCTGGAGAAATGTTTTACTACCATCGTCTTATCCTCCCGATGAAGATGGAATTCACTGGATGACAACATATACTACAATGTCAGACGGTGACGTCATCCAGTTGTGACCACTTATTTGTCGTGTCTGTCTTCTTGAGATTATCATTATGAGAGAACGTATTTCGTTATAAATAATTGACAGCTACCTTACAAACATCATTATCTCGAGATAACATAAACTTGTTGGTAGACAACAAAACTGATGAAAAGCAGTTTATTTTGACACACAACGCCGTGTTATAGGGAGAGTTGCTATTTAATATAAGAAACAACAGGGCATTAATAGTCACGTTTGTTTACATCTGAAAGATAACATGCAAATTAGTAATCACTAACTATATAAAACCTTATAGTTGTCACTAACTGGTCAACAGTTATCAGTCACAGGAATGTTATTTTTAATAACTCAACCACTTGCATATAACAAGATATGTGAGTTTAGTTTGAAATGGATTGGTACTTCTTTAGAAAACTATTATTTTGGAATTATATCAGATAGACAACACCAACCTACACGAACATACACAGACACCTCCCCGAACTGATATCAACACACCCCGACCGACATTAAATACAATAGTGTTTTGCGACTCGAGAAAACCTTTTTTTTTAAATCTTATACTGATAGTAGGTAAGTAACTGTTTGTATAGAAGAATGTGATATGATTTGTTTTAAACAGCTAAGTAATATTAAGTTGTGTTTCCTTTTTTGTATCCCTCAGACTTAAGTAAATTACGTGTTGTGTTACTTATTATGTATGGTTACAGAGAGTTTGTTGATTAAAATACATATCATCGTGAAAAGGTTTACTTGACTAATTCCTTTGGTCAACAGAAAATTAGTTTGACATTGGTTTGTTGAAATAAAAAAAAACCGTAATTCGTTGCAGACATATTTTGACGGATTCCTAATGGATGCAAAATGTAAAAATATAACTTACAATAAATGAAGAATCTTCATATCACCACGTTGTAAAAAAAGGGGGATGAGTTTTATATACCATATTTATATAGCACTCTTTTCATAAAATATATCATTTTCAAAAGTGCTTTACAATGCAAGACATATCAAAGTCAATTGTTAAAATGATATGATAGAATATACATTTCCCCTGTAAAATGAAATATTACAATATAGTGGTGTTTAGTATTATGACGTAATAATATAAGAAGAACCAAAAACAATTAAACAACCAACCAAGCTAAATCATTGTAATATACTGTTATCAAGATTATCTCGAACTAACATTGACTAGAATACGAAATAGGATATAAATATGTTATAATTTCACATTATTGAAAATGACTAGATTTGTTCAATAGGTCAAATCTAGCTATACATTTTATAGTACAAATATTTATTGTATGATATGAGAGTGTATTATACATATCGTATACCCGGTAAAAGATCATTTCATTTAGTTAAAGTACTCTTTACTTGTTAAGTTCTTGCGGAATTTAAAGTTTTAATATATTTACATAGCTCAATACAGGATATATAAGTTTCATCAATCATTTTAGTAATTTCACAATCTGTTCAGACAGGTATGCCAAACACTTTAGTCTCTCCCAACAGACAAAAAAATCACAGAATAAATAGATCTCATTTGTTCTGTTTGATGTCATTACGTTTTTATTGATACAGTATGTACTTTAGTTTGGTAGACTCGTTCAGTGTTTGTTGTTGATATGGTTATTCCAAGTAAGATCAGTAGAGTTATTTCACTCGCAGTGTGTTGGAACTGCGTTTTCTTTGGATCATCAGATCATCAATATTTATGTTCTTTTGGGATTGAAGTACAACTGATCTTTATTGATATCAACAAGTAGTTCACGTGTTTTACTGCTATTGATCTTCTTGTTATCTTCTCGAGGCTATTGATGCTCTGTAAGACTGCTAATATCTATATATTTATATTTAAGACTTGGGGTGGTCAGATTGTTAATATGGTTTTCAGTTTGTTTATCCGGTGTTCTTGATTAATAAAGTCAAGGGAAAGAATAGCATCCGGACCAACTTGGGTTGTACTGCTGTATTCGTTTGTTTAAGGATTAAGGACTCAAACATCTTACTCACAATTAGCATTAGAAATAGGAGCTTAATATCAATATCAATCACTGGTTCGGAATGCTTCTTTGACAGTGTCAGGATCGTAGCTCACTTTCTTAGTGCTGGTAAATTCCTTTACGTAGTGAAACTATTAAAGTAGATACGAGACGAGAAGTGAAGGCATGGGTGAAGTGTACACATATCTTTGTTGATATCGAATTTGATCAGTACATTCGACGTATCTATCAAAGTGATCGTGAACGGCGATGGTAGAGACACCTGGAGGGGGGGGGGTGTCAAACACGGTATCTTACTCTATTAGTTGGCACATTTCGCCGCAACTATCAAACACAAACTTTCTATTGGCTAGAGCCACAGAGGCTCGATTTCTGTATTCGTTTGCCAGCCTCCGTAATAAATTCAGTCATTACTACGTAATAATTAATTCTATTATTATAACTTATTGTATTTCTGACAATCCTTTGATGGAGAGTCAGCCAGTTTTGGGAAAATTAAGAAACAAACCTCGCTAAAATGTCCTTAATGTAACTGACTCGCGAGTTGAGGGACACATTATTGGAGTACATGAATTTAGTTCTGGATGAAGCGGAAGCAGTCCACATGAAAATCCAGCAGGTGGAAGTACCACAGACGAGTAGTTAATTGTAGTCCAAATTTGTTTAATATTTGTCATAAGAAATGTTCATAGCCTGTTTCCGCTGCAAATAAACTAACAGGAACCCCCCCCCAAAAAAAACAAAAAAAACAACAACAATAACTGTGTCATGATTGCGAGTCATATTGGTTTAGTTCTAAAATGGTGTACTTGAAATGGATGCATATGTTTCACGTGCGCAGTGCATCGCTCTGCCAAGCATCAGGATTTATGTAGATGGTGAGAGAGAATTGTCGATTATGTGCCTGAATTCTTCTTGGTTTCCGAGACAAGTGTTTATAAAAGACAAAAAGTGAATGGCCTGAAGCGAACAATTACGCAACAAATGAAAATGATGCTATAGGGATGGGGCAGCATTTTAATTTAGTTTCAGAACTTATTTGAATAAAAAGTGTACAGGCACCATTGTACATGTTGACATTAAGACAGTTATCGCTATAATTGACACACAGGTAGGAAACGGATACTTTCTGGTTTATTGATATTGATACTGGATACACAGGTTAATCAGTTTAATTATTAACTTGACTAATCAACACAAAAACAAACGTACGACCGAGTCACATATACGCACATATACGCGCGCGCGCGCACGAACGCACGTACGCACACGCATATATATATATAGAGAGAGAGGGGGGGGGAGAGAAAGAGAGAGAGAGAGCTCTTGTCCCTCAGAAAGTCATCTCTAAAATCAAGGTAATCCAATTAGATGTTATTGTAATAATTTAAAAGATAATTATAATTTATCTGTGAAAGCGACCTTGAACAGGTGTGTTTTTAGAACAGATTAAAAAACTTCAAGAGACGACGCATTTCTAATATCTGCCGGTAACCTATTCCACACCGGTTCACACAGGTATTCTGGAGCCATATCATTAATAGATTTATAAGTTATTAATAAAATTTTGAAATGGATACGTTGTCTAACAGGTAGCATAAGTCACATGGTATGTGTCGGGGTGAGTTTATATTGTGTACGGTCACTTTATGGAACAATTAAGTTGCTGGGTGATATTAGAAAAGCGTCATCTGTTGCAAGGATTTGACCTTTGACCTGCCTAAAAACACATCTCTTCAAGCTTAGGTTGCTTTCGCAGATAAACAATGTTTATCGGTCATTACTGGGTTTTTAAAATACATCTTATTTAGAGTATCACTGCATATAGTGCCTTTTAGTGGCCTCTGCTAGTCGGGATTCTTTATTAAACATACATTATTATTATTAGTAGTAGTAGTATTATAAGGTGCCTTAAGATGTATTTATTCTGTATAGCCTATTTTGCAAAGATTAATTATTCACTGCAACGTGATTGGGCATATCTATGAAAGCATTCCAGTAAAAGCCATACTATTTTATTTAATACTGTTATATTGTATATGCATGTTATGTTTTCTGAACAGATAGCTAATAACTGGTAGATTTCTGAACGTTTGTGTACGATATTTTAAAACCTGTTTAATGGACTATCCACGAAGCCACACCAAGTTCTCTTTCTAGGCGAACCAATTAATATAAATATCCCGTTAAATCAGTAGCACACAAAGACTGGTTTGCAATGACATGCTCGAATGCAACACAAAAGCAGGTTAATGATCATGGTAAATAGACATCCCGTGAGCGATATTATGACACAAGGAACGTCTGCTAGCGTTCTTTTCGGATGTATGTTTCTCAAAGAGTTGTCTATTTGAACAAGGTAATGGATATTAAGAATTTCTGATGATAACTAGTTTGCAGAGTAATTCATTTATTTATTCTCTAATAATTTAAGTGCCTTATATATAGATAATTTAGATTTTTGTAGAATTTGTGTGAAATATTTAATGCATTATCTGAGACTGAGAAGCAGTGGCAGTGATGATAATCATTATCATTATGCCTTCATTAATGAGTTAAATGAGTCCTTGTGAGTTAAACTTTTTAGTAATTCTGGTTTGTTTATTACACCAAAAGTCTTAAACTAAGTCAGTAAGTGGCCGTAAAATATCAACATTTATATTGTATTACTATAGTATAAGATATCTTGACATAGATTGTGTTTGCATAAGATGATAAGGTGGGCTATAAAGGGGAAAGTCTAATAATTTTATTACACTCACCTAAATAATTATTTACTTCGTGATATTATTATAAAACCGTACCTATGGCCTAGTGGGTAAGAGCGTGTGACTTTCTCGTTCCTAGCTGTGGCAATAAAAAATATAGTAGCAGTTTTTCATCCAACCAGGCAACTAGCAAGGTTTTCTCCGCTAAATATGTCATATATTGTAAATTCTTAATTGATTTAGAATTAGTCCCCGTGGGCGTGGTGAAGCATTATATTACAGACCATATGCATCTCCCTCATTTGAGGTAGCTAAGCCACGTAAAATAAGGAGGCGACAGTAAATAATTCTTCGTTAAAGTCTATATAGTGATTGATAATTTCGAGTTCTGACCTTTTTTGTTAAATAAATTAATTAAAGCGAGCATTTTACTTATGCGATGAACGTAATATAATTTGAAACGAGCAGGAACAGAGATTCAGTTAAAAATCAGATACTATAATAATAATCATATATAAGGTGGGCTAGAAAGGAATTTATCCTACAAGAGCCCGAAAAGGTTTCAAGTGAGTAATAATAATGTATATTTAATAAAGTAATATATAATATGTAATATAATAATACCCCAAATAATATGTCAGTAAAAACCCTATAAAAATTAAGACGATAACTATTATTTATCTGTGAAAGCAACCTTGAACAGGTGTGTTTTTAGAATGGATAAAAAAATTAAAGATATGTATATTTGAAACAATTAACATAAACAGTTAATCATAAATATTATTTATAGGTATATCGCTATCATATTACACTAATCAATGTTCGATTTTTTTCAATTACAGAATCACGAGGCCGTCAAATTGTGTATTTTTAGGGGTTCTTCAATAAAGACCTAAAGTACCACGATGATTAACCTGACACAGAGTGGTCAGTGGAAGGATTTTATGTTACTTTTAAGTAATAAATGGTTTCTCCTGAAAACGATATTCTGCAGTCTGTTCTTCAACAACTCGCTGTCTTTTAGTACAATGATTACAACAGCCAGGAATACAATATGCTGTTGTTCTATCCTCGTCATACAAAGTAGTGGCCAGGTAACTATTACACTCTTTATATAGACACACTTTATGATAATTATCTATGATGTATATTAGTTGTGTTACAATGGCAAGATTGGTCTGTTATACGTCGTTGTGTGTATAACAGAATCCGATGTACATATTTGTTTTTATCAAAACAATTCTGATAAAAGTCGCATGCTACTGTTTTAAGACAAAATTATTAATTAATGGCATTGTATGAACATGTTTTTGGTGATGTTACTTAATAGACAGATCCATTTACATCTGGCGCTATCATATGCGGCTCAATTTCACATTACGGCCTCGAGTTATAAGTCTAAGAATCATTGTGTTGCGTGACGATTTACGCGTGTAGTGGCCGAAAAAATGTCTTACTGAAAATGTGTATATAGGCTATTTACGAGCTATATTTGGATTTTATTTATAGTCCATTAAGAGTATGTGATCTCCAGATCATAATTTTGCACTTAATAGGAACGGCATAGACTAAGTAACATTCAACGCGATTTTCATGGCTGTCATTGTCCGGCCTTCAAACTTCCATTATAAAATGTAATTTTTTGTATAACCTTTTCCATCTGACATGACGATGTGAATGGATTTAATCAATGATCACATATATTATAATTCAATGGGTGATTCCTATTACTGTAACATTGGTATTTATGCATGATATCTTGTATTGAAACTGAACTGTTTTATTTTCTGGCCGTTCGTGCAATGTTTACTACATGTAAATGTCAAGGATGTTAATACTCTAATGTAATAAACAAATTATAATGTACAGGCCATACATATATGATTGGTTCCCATGTACAAGTAAAAGTTTTCCAAAACTTGTATTTCCCTTTATATCGACATTAAATATTTTAATCCATTGAAACCGTTGCAAAAAATCCCCTACCAGTCAACATGAACCGCGAAGGCTTAGCTGTGTCATTCATCTGAAAGATCGGTCCGCTCAATCATTGGGTTATATCATGATACATATTGTGTTAAATCATTTGGAAAGACACAATCGTTCAGCTGAAATACTAGTCTCAGTTTCCGTGTAATATGAAATAATTTGCTGAAAGATTTCCAGTATTTACCGTTAGTGAAATGTTGCCATCTTCTGATCAACAGCGGGCGCCATAGTTATTTCTAACCCGAGACCGCAGTTGGTAACCGATGCAACGCATTTCGCCTGGATCGGTCTATTGCCATGGACACATCGTGTTAAATATTGCAGTTAAGATTTAATAGAAGACGAAATGTTTCATGGGATCTTTCGTACATTTCGTAAGAGAAGTGCTGATTTGGGAATTTTCTCTCATGCACCGAAGCCTTTTCGCCAACGGGCTCATTCGCCAAGGAACACAAAATTCCCTAAGTCAGATTGTTACCGATTGTTTAACATATTCGCCGTGTGTAATATTTTAAGGTACTTTGTAAAGAACTCCCTTTACAGGCCACTGACAAATAATTTTCTATGAGATAATATAATGCGAGTTATTGATCATTTCAAATAAAACTGTATCGAAACTTTCCCGTGAAGTACAGATATCATCATCATCATCATCTTTACCTTTTAAATAACCACTATCACTTTGATTTTTAATATTATTTTTAACCATGATGTAAAAACAACACAAATATTATAATAACATAGGGCTCTGTTTTTTTCTCTCCAGATTTGTTTAATCACCAGTTTTATGCTCATAATTTCCGTCGCAATAATCTCCTACGTGTGTTTACTACCCCGGATAATGGCCGCTGGTTTAGGTTGGACTATTTACCATCTGATATTCGGCAACTGGCTGTTGGTGAACCTTTTATATCACTTCTGTAAGGCAGTTATAACAGGTCCTGGGCATCCGTCTCCGGTTAGTTGTAATTAATATGTCTCATAATCATCTAATTTATGATTAATCAGTCTATAATTTACCAATATATAATTGGTAAAATTACTGATATTAACAAAGACATTCTCTAAATCAGATTATGGATTTATCGAGTTTCAATATTTACCAAAGTAACATTCAATTAATAATTGTACTCGAACAATGGATAATGTGGAATGTTGCTGTACGTTTATTATGTATGGATATGGAGTGAACCAGTTTGTGTTCAAGATGACTACCTGTAAATATTTATTATTATTTTCTTTACCTTCAGCACATTATAGATGTAGCTACCACGTGTAGGATATGTATAGCACCAAAGCCACCAAGGTGTCATCATTGTACAATATGTAATAAATGTGTACTGAAAATGGATCATCATTGTCGTATACTTTTCATATATTTATGGATTAACCTAAATTACGATCAAATGTCCTTATATGGCTATTCAGAATGTGTATGTGTGTGTGTGTGTGTGTGTGTGTGTGTGTGTGATGCTTTACATACATTATACATAACCCGATATGGTCTATTGCCAATGTTTAAAAACACTATGATTGTGTTTAGCTCATCATTAATATATCAAATGAGTTATCTGCTGACACACCAGTGATAAGATCACATCCTAAAGTGTAGGATGTTTCATCTGATCATATTATTATCACATGAAATAATATCACATCCTCCAATACCCTATATCTTAATAAAATATAGGCTTGAATAATTATAACAGCTAGCTGTTACTAAACAAATCATAATAATCTAATTACATTTCCTTAACATAAGTCAGCTTGGTTAAACTGTTGTGTTGGTTATAAAAACTATCGTTATTACTTCCTCTGTTGTGCGTATCTCTGGATTGGATTTCTTTATGTGAGCGTCTCCGTCTATCCATCGTTTAAGGAAATTTTCTACGAGGATTTCCCCACAGTGAGTACGCGCACCCCCCCTCTCTCTCTCTGTGTGTGTGTGTGTGGTGTGTGATATGAAATAAATGTTTTTTTTTCTACTAACACACACATTCTTTTAACAATTACATTACATTATTTGACAGGATGTAGGATGGACTGGAGTATTTTATCCATATTATCTATTCAAAGGATTATCTATAAATACTTATCGGCCAGACGTAAGATACATATATGTGTGTGTGTATTCTTTCATTAACTATTTTCTGTGTCCCACGATCAGGCGTACATTTAAAATACTGTATCCATTTCACGATTTTGCTAACAATAGATAACTCTATCAATGACATGACACCTAAATACCTGTGTGAACTGGTGTCTATTAGTATGTCGTCCTTGAAACATTTAATCCGTTTTTAAATTCCTTTTCAAGGTTGTTTTCACAGATAAATAATGTTTCTTGTTAAAATATCTTATTGGTTTTTTTATGAACACCTTATTTCGGGTATTACTATACACCATCTTTGAGTGGATCCTGCAAGTTAGGCCACTTTATTAAATATACATTAAATATACGTGTTATTTGTTTACCTAATATTTTCGTCTACTTCAAGGCGATTACAAGAACAACAACGAACACTAGTTTTGATAATCTTGGTTCAGGGGAGTCGTGGCATGATGTAAAGGAGACATTGTTCCAACTGTGTATCGTTTATGAGTACATGCTTTGTTCTGGTATGATTCTGATACAGACAGCATTGGTCCAGATGCATGTAAGGCATATCTCTAAAGGAGAAACCACAGTCGAGTCTGTGATTAGAGAGGGGATAGAACAACATATGGAAATAGTAAGTTATTGCTCTTTCGGTTGCTTCTATTTACGTGTTTATTTATTTGTTGTCATAGTAGCGTTATTTTGGTTTGTAAAATTCTGAAAGTATCATTTTTAAAATTGATTTTAGCGCTATAAGAATCCGTATGATTTCGGAATATATGAGAATTGGAAAAGACTCTTGGGTCTCAATCATGGAAGGTAAATATTATTGAACAGAAATTATTATTGTTTTATATATAATAAAAATCATAACTCCAGTATTATGGCTGTAGTTCCCATATTATGAGGACAGTCATAATTATAGTTACAATCACCTTCGAATCCCCCGATCAGTTGTGTAAACAATAATCATGAGATTATAATTGATTTTGATCGTATTAATTTACATTATTGAAGGTATAACAATTATAACACGACTTAGTTTTAACAATTGTAATGAAACGGTCCATTGAAAAAATACCAATAGACAACCAATACCAATAGACAACAAATACCAATAGACAACATATACCAATAGACAACAAATACCAGTAGACAACAAATACCAATAGACAACCAATACCAATAGACAACAAATACCAGTAGACAACATATACCAATAGACAACAAATACCAGTAGACAACAAATACCAATAGACAACAAATACCAATAGACAACAAATACCAGTAGACAACAAATACCAGTAGACAACAAATACCAATAGACAACAAATCATTTATTTCTTCAATAGACAATTTCAGGACATTGATTAGCCTAAATTGTGTCGTTAAACAACATTCATTCATCTATCAATAGACAATTTCCGGGACGCATGCTTTGTCCACGTTTACTGTGGCTTGCGGGTCGGTAGAATTATTTTTTATCAATAGATAAGATTATTTGTATGGGGAAAGGTGACAGCGTATTTTTGTCTGAAAAAATACACGTTATTGAAAATAAAGCATCAAGTTAGGAACTTTAATAGATATATTATCGACATATGAAACACATTGATATCTCCGTGATATCACGATTGGTAAAAGAATGTTTTTATCATATGGTTCAGCGAGCCTGGTGAAATGCGACCCGCAAACGGACGTTCGCTGGATGGCGCAGTCGTCGCGGAAATTGTCTGTTTTCAATTACCAGAATGACAACTTTCGTTGATGGAAAAGTCTTCCACATGATTTAAAACAGATTGTACTTATTATCTGTTGAATGATGATAACCATATACCCTAGATATAAGCAGAGCGCTTATAAAGAGAGCAGTGTTACTCGTGACGCGCCATTTTGGATTTTGAACCAGTACCTAGCGGCCCGGTGCGCTTCTCAGAGCGTGGCAATTGCTAAATAATGAAAGGCTCTCTGGTTGTGCACATGTGATTGTGTACATCTGTGCCCCATGGTTTAAATGAATTGTCAATACTAGTACTATATGTTACATGAGCAGATACTCTCTTGCTAATTAACACTTTAATTGTGCACAAAGCTGTGAAACTGTAAATAAAGAAGTCATTTCACAACCCGATCACTTCACAGCCTACAATTTGCGATCACTTCACAGGCGATCAAAAAATATTCTAATTGTTTTCATTAATAAAAAATACACCTATGTACACAAAAGAATATATATATATATATATATATATATATATATATATATTATAATTGTTTTCATTAATAAAAAATACCCTTCTACACACAAAAGAAAATAGGCTGTTCAGAATATAAATATATATATATATATATAATATATATATTATAAAATATAAATATTGAACTTCTTTGAACAGTTAGTGTGTAAGTTTTAATGAAAACATATTATATTATAATATAATATATATATATATATATATATATTATAATTGTTTACTTACTGTTGAATAATATGTACACAAAAGAATATATATATATTATAATTGTTTTCATTAATACAAAACTTCACTACACAAAAAATGGGCTGTTCATAATGATATATATATATATATATATATATATATATATATATATGAAAAAGTTATTTTTTATTCAGAAGTTTAATGAAAACAATTATATATATATATATATATATATATATATATATATATACGAAGTATATGCATAAACATATTTGTCATCATGTGAATTTATCATCAATTATCACACACAACAATCATGGTCAGTTCATTTTTATTTATTTGGATACAGCTATTATAACACAACCATGACACTATTCATTGCAAACTTTCCACCATATATTCATCATGATCGTTTATGATATATTAACTAAAAAGAATCTTAAGTTCATTTAGAGTCTACACCTCAACAATATATATATATATATATATATATATAGACCAATACATGCATGCCCAGTAAATTAGCAGTAAATTACTTTTGTGAAGAACATTGACAGTTGATATGTTTGAAATATTTAGATATATTGAATTTGCAAGTGATCAGTGTCATTACATAGACCTTAGTCGCGAATGGATACAGTGATTTATTAACTGGCACTTACATAAACCAGACTGAATTTATTTATGATCGGCTGTGAAATGACCAGGTACCATTTAAAATTAAGTGAACAGAACATGTTCAGTGCATCCTTTATTACACAAATAGTATAAATAATATAACAGTGCGTATTAAATTAAAATGTTCACAACATAATTGTGTATCATATATGAAACATATATGATAACAAATTATACAGGTAATGAATGATACAGAGATAACATTCATAACACCAATTAAATTTAATAAGATTTTGTCTGAAACAAATATAGATCTAGATAGATCTTGGGGCTACTGATTAACTAACATTGTTAACCTCAAACATCGAGATATCTCTTAGTGATCCCAGGTCATCACATTAATTCCAAATACACGATAATTCAGTTTTGATCAGACCCCTTATTTGCGGTAAGTTTGGCTTAAGAATATTGATTTTCTTGAGGTTATGTAAGTACAGGTGGGCGTCGCCGGGGGTCATGTCAAGTGGGGCTTGTCTACTTCAAATTGTTATGCTTATTTTTAAAATATCCTTTATTAAAAAAAGTCAGATCATATCTCATTTTACACTAGCTTTCGGGAAACGAAAGGTCTTTCTTTGTGTAAACCTTTCCCGTTACTGCAGCGGAAACTGACGCAGAATAAACCGCTGTCATTATACGCCATGTAAGCAAAAACAGCTGTCCGTGACATGGCGCCTCCAACCGCTAGGATCGCTGCGCTCCTTGAATTCAAACTGGCGCCCTGTAGAATATCTTTTCATTCACTAGGTTGCTCTATTTGTCGTACTATCATTGTCTGTTGCTGTCAATAATTATTATGATTATTCTTGTATTAATTTGCATGATTTGGTTATTTTAGGGTGGTTTTCTTTTACATTTACACGTTTTTTTATTATTATGGTGTGTGTGTGTGTGCGCGCTTGCTTGAGAACGTTGTAACTTTGTTTCAGGAGTTTCTGGAGACATGTTCTCTTACCATCGTCACATCCTCCCGATGAAGATGGAATTCACTGGATGATGTAATGGAATAAACCAAATAATTGCATCCTCCATATTTTGTAACATCCCATTATTTCACATTATATACCGTTTGACACGTTCGTGCACATACATCACTTACACCTCTGGTGCACGTATATACAACATACTGACTGACACACACACACACACAGAGTTTGGTTAGTGATATTAAGTTTATTCGTCTTACTTCACATATTTCTCATACGACATTACTTCAAATATATTGTAAGTTACTTATTATGTGTATTATCATTAAAAACGTTAACTATTTAAGCATACATGTTTTCAGAAATACCAAAACAGTAGCTGAATACGTAAATTGAAGGGTCTAAAAAAATCGAGCTTTTATACGTAAATCGGAATATTATAATAATTACTACTGTAACAGAATGGAAAACACTCCTTAAGCCATATATAACAATCAAGTTTTGTCATTACCAACCAACACCTGCCACCAGATTAAGTAGAAAATGTCCATGTTCCATGTAAAACGTACAATCTCAAATTATTGCACTTTCTAAAAACTAATGCACCGATTAAAACATATGATAACAAAGTATGTGTCAATGCAGATCTAGTAGGGGCGTCTCCGCGGTCTAGCGGTAACGTGTTGGACCACAGATCACTACCACCCGTGTTCGAATTTCGGGGTAGGCATATCTGAAAGTTATTTCATATTTGACTTCGCTTCATTACCTTTTGAGGTTGCTCAGCCCATTTAGCCTATCACGTGCACAAAACATGGCCGTAAAACACCAATCATTATCACCAATGCAGATCTAGCAAAAATAACATAAAAACATGATACAGGGTTCGCACGCATCCTGGGATTCCTGGAATATACTTGATTTTAATAGCACGCCTGAAAAGTTCTGGAAAAGTCCTTGTTTTTCAATAAACCCCTGGAAAAATCCCTTGAAAAGAAAAAGCTTCGAGCTTAGACTTAACAAATAGCATGCATAGCTTTCAAAACAAGTGATTGATTACCTTATAGTTATTTGTAATAAGGCGAGGCCTTGAAGATGGGTATTTCCCCCGGGATTTTTTTCTGAAAATACCGGGATTCTATATATCGTTGGCGACCACGAAACTGGTTGTAAGAGTTGCGAGCAAGAAATACGGACTGTCACTGTCAGCATTGCTTTATGACGTCTGCCCCCGCAATGATGATGTGATGTTCTGTCTATATTTATTGTATCAATATCAACATAATGGTGCACACACATTCAAATCGGCGTAATATGACAATATGGTGATATGGTATACATATATTATGCTAGATCATTGATGTAAACTGAGATCCTAGATATTCGTGGATAAATGACATCGTGTATCTGTTCCATTAATCAAATGTCAGAATACTCCTGGAAAATATTGATTGGATCCTGGAAAAAGTAGATATGTTGATAAATAAATGTCCTGGAAACCATACACGTGGACGTGTATGAACACTGATGTTAAATGCACAATCTCAAATTATTGCACTTCATAAAACTAATGCACTAAATAAAACATGACCCAGCAAAAAATAATATAACAAAACATCTTAAACACTTGTAAATATGCCTCATATCAGATACTATTATAACACATATTTAACACAAAGTCACACAAGCAGAGGTCTACACATCACTATCTTTGGTGGCCTTTCACATAGTTCCATGTTGGAGACTTTGGCGATTTCAGCAGATCGCTGTCTGACTGAAATGCATAACACGACAGTTTCTGTTGACCCTGAAAAATACACAGTTGCAGACATTACTACGGCAAAAATAAAAGAAATTATTCCACAACAAGCTTGATCAAATAAGATTTGTTGTTAGGATTTCATAAAAACCGGGATATTTACGGCTCCAGTCGGGAAACCGGAAGACGTAGCTTAAAACATTGAGTCTCCCAGCGAAACCGGGAGACATAATATGTCTGATTTAAGATATACTGGTATAGAGGCAGATTTTGACTAATAGCGTCTTGACACTTGGAGGGGGGGGGGGGGGCGTTGCCCCACGATTCCCTTTTATTATGGGTCAATATGTTACATAACATTTAATTTAAAACAAAATAAAACAACATATGATAATTTTATACATGTTACAGAAAAATAAAACGTTATAAAAAGGTTTGCAGAAGAACACAAACATTAGCATAAATATGACGTTAACGTAGTTAGTCGTAATTATTGAAAGGAACAAGTGACATTAATGTTGGCTGAAATACTTCTGAAAGTTTAAATCGAAAATGATTGGATACCTTAAAATAAATCGTAAATAATTGAAGAATTTTACAGATCGTAAACAAAAGGCAGCCATTACTATTTTTGTTTGAGAAAATGAACTTTATAATTCACGTATTAATACTAATTTGAATTAGCATTCTGAACACGAATTTTCTCATAAAAGGTAGTTCAGTACTTCGTCCAGTATAGACAGTACTTTTCGCTTTGTATTAACAGTACTTCATCTGATACAGACAGTACTTCGTCCCGGTCCCGTACAGAGAGTATTTCGTCCTATATATTCACCTTTTACAGATAGTACTTCGCCTCATACGGACAGTACTTCGACTAATGCAGACAATTTAACAATTTAAAAAATAAGAATTACTACGAGATATTCTTTACCTCCTTTACTAATGGTGTCAGAGTTATTATTCTCCACACTGGCACCATTTATTCTAGATTTTGTTTCTTCCAGAGAAAGTAATATATGAACGAATGTGAATGGAAAAAGATCATCCGTTACTGATGTAACTGTATTTTTGGTTCAAGGTTGTGTGTTATTTCGCTGTTTAGTTATGTCGAGCCGTGATAGCGCAGTAAGTTAGAGCGTAGGGTCGCGAGTTCAATGCTCCGGGAGCTGTAACGCTGTCATGTGGCAACTGGTTCACTCATCCATACAAAAATGAGAACCTGACAGGAGGTGATGGATTGTGTTTGAGTAACGCTTTGTGCCTATAAAGGCAAGATGCGTTGTATGCTCACTTGGGTGGTGTTTTACGGCCACCTTTGTGCACATGGCAGTCTAAATGGGCCGAGCGACCTCCAAATGTAATGAAGCGAAGTCAAAGATGAAACACCCTTCAGATATGCCCACACCGAGATTCGAGCTCATGTGGTAGCGAGTGATCTGTGGTCCAACGCGCTACCAACTAGAACACGGATCGAGACGCCCAGTTCAGATGGGTCCTGGATTGTAACAGGACTGAGTCAGGGATAATACTACTTGATATCGCCTTAGAGAAGCCATTTAGCTGAATAGCTCTATATAAATGTCACATATTGTTATGTTATGTTCTGTTCAAAGGCTCGAGCATCAGAACTAATCGAATACGAGACTTAACGCGTTCAGGATATTCATACAGATCAAATAACAACTTGACCCAAACAAATAAACCCTTCATTGAGCATTCATTTAAGTTCCAATGTCTTACAATTAATATCTCAAATTAATAAGCCACCAAATAAAAGTCTATTAGTATTTCCATACCGACATAATATGCATGGATTTAACAACAAATAATAACCTCATCTGACGTGGAGCAAATTAGTGTTCAATAAAATGTGTAAATGTTACGGCGTTAAAGATAACGATCTTTGCACACGAATTTGTTATGAAACATTTGGAAATTTAATCTTTTGCACGCTAACTATATAATATTTAAAGGATGACGCACGCTATTTGACTCGATTTCGTATAGATTTTGTTATTTAAAACGTATCAATATTGGATGTTATGATTAATGATGACTTTGATGCACATGGCAGGCTAAATGGGCCGAGCGACAACCAAAGGTAATGAAGCGATGTCAACGATGAAACACCCTTCAGATATGCCCACACCGAAGTCCGAACTCGGGTGGTAGTGATCTGCGATCAAACGCGCTACCAGTTAGACCACGAAGATAGTGGGTAGATTGTCAAGCTTAAAGTGCATAAGAACAAAAACAATCATAGTTTCGCATAAGATATAAATGAATGCAATTGCATTTACCTAAATCTCTTATATGTGGTGTGTGTGTTTGCGTGTCTACTGAATCACCTCCAATCAAATAACAAAGTCCAACCAGTCAAAGTGTGCGCTAGCCCGTTTATGACTTGTCCGAAAATTATACAAAGCGTTCACCTAGAGATAGAGAGAGACATAATATAGATATCTACAGCCAAGTAACGATAACGGTCTCACCTCATTCCCACACATAACTCCAGACCTTCATTAACATTTACATGTCAGCCAATAACCTGAGACCTAACGAGGAGAGTAAAATCTGGGCTGAGTGCTCCCGATAAGAGTACCACGCTAAGGGTGTAAGCTCTTAGAATAGAACACAATGAAAACACTACTCCGGTGTGTCTTGGAACCCGAACGTTCAATTGCTGCGTGCTTTCGTGAGACAACATCACACTGTCGGTACATAAATACAATGATATAATGGTGTGCAGAGAAACGAAAAGTTAAAAGTTTCATTCCATAAATGAACTGCGGCGTCGACAAAATTGAACACGACTTCACAATCTCTACCTGAAACTAGGCGATAAACTGTGAAAATCAACAACAAGTAACACACACGCAGATGGTTGTCGTAGGAACAAATCATTTGTTCCGCTTCATGCATATTAGAAACATCATAACTTATTAACATACAATATTGTACACAGGTTGTTGATCACTGAATTTGACATTCCAAGAGCTTTGACACACTATGCTATTCTGCTGCCGTGTTTTACCTGATTTTTTCAAGATTTCTCTTTCCGTGTGATCAACACATGCAAAATAAAATAACTGAAAATGGCCAATTCAAGAGGCTATTGGAATATCATTCTTAGGGAAAATCCTCGTTTCTGTATCACTGTTTAAGGTTTGTCATACACCGATGCCAAAACGAAACAAGCCGGAATTGGCCGGTAACTAGGTAATTTGACTACGGTAAGCTTTACACATACACATACACAAACACACACCGCCGCACATTTAATCACAGTAGTGCTAATTATACATGAAAGTTACACTAGTCTTCCCACCTCTTCCAATGACGGATCGTGCCCAGTGGGTCAGGTCATTTCCAGTAAGTGAGGGGGGAGTTATCGGTGTACATCATGGCCAAATCGTTTCATAACATTTGGAATGTTTATTCAATGAAAGCCGAGTAACAAAACATGATTACACATGATTATAATTCAGCTAAAATGTGCCTCCGTACGGATATCAATAGGCAATTTACAGTCATCGTTATCACATTGCCTACGCAAGCTTATTTTATAGGCACGCTGCAGGCTGACATATTGGACACTGATGACTTTATGACTATAACGTGACTATCATGTGACTAGCACTCATTACTCTGAAGCTTTGTATTCGGCATGGATAGGTTAGTGCTGAACACAGTACAAGTGATTATATATATATATATATATATATATACTATAAATCGGCAAATGATGGCGACGTATTAAGTTGGCGAATTTCATAATCTAGACAAGATGGCGGCGTTTTAATTTGGCGACTTCTTGGTTCGACGAGTTTTATGATTGTGTGTCATACTGTAAAACGGGAAATGTTGGCGTCGTTTTAAATTGGCCATTTTTTGCCATTCGCCAACTTAATACGATTGTCAACATTTGCCGATCTACAGTGTATATATATATATATATATATATATATCACCTTTAAGTCTACACAATTAAACAATAAATTTAACTATATTTTAAGAATATTAGTGATAATAATAATCACAAGCCAAATAAGTATAAAATAAAAGCAATATTAATAATACAAAGGGATAATTTTAGTATTTGAAATGTGTAACTGTTGGCAATACAAATATGTGATTTACAAAATGTACAAGTTTGTAGAAAATATCAAATTTAGATATTTTTTTATGAGTGGACAGTCAAGCTTGAGTAGAGCAGAAATGTGATGAATCCGAGACATAAACTAAGATTTTTGCGCGATACCAAATAAAACATAGTAAAAATGGTTGTAATACATTAGGCTCTCTTCTGATAGCCAGAAGTTAAACACGACCAGAGCCCACAAGCTAGTGTTGTTACCACTGCAACAAACAACCTAAAACAGTATAATACCAGGAAGGAGACATCTAACCAGCTAGATATTTAACATCTACGGATAGCTGGCTACCTATCAGATATCAATTATATTACCCTTTCAGGATATTTAACATTATTAAAAGATTGCAGTCAAGTTGGAACAACAACTAAAACTGTTAGAGAGATGGCTAACTCTGTTTGTTATTAAGTTACTGTGTATCGGTGTTAGATTTGTTTAAGAGTAGAGGAATGATACTGGGATATTCAAGTTCCTCAATCGGTAAAGGTAAAGTCACTAAAGTAGTAAATATTTTGAAGATATATTTTAAACTATGTTTTATTTATATTAAAAAATTCTCATTATCATCTTCCAGTAATTAATTATATCAAAGAACTGCAATCCAAAAACAGGTTTATTCTACACATAAAATTCTAGCAATAAATATTTTATTGTTCTACCTACCAGAATAATGACAAGGAGCATAATTAAAAGATCCTCATATTAGTCATAGCCTATGATAGATTTAAAAATAGGGCAAACGTCAGATATTATTTCCTACTAGGATGACTGTCAACAACATCGGTCACTTGTGAATTGGTGCCACAATATTAATGCAACATACTTATAAGTAATGATGTCACTGGCCTTGGAATGAGCGCAGTGACAGGGACATGAAGATGATACTGAAAAGTGTTTCACGGTTTGTGTGCGAACAGATCATAGCAATGAGCTATAGGACGCCCGTGCTTACAAACGAAGATTCGACAATGAAATCGCACAAACTGATGTGAACATCCAATACTGCTTCAGCATTGTGCAGACGCGGTAGGCCTCAGGTACCGATGCTTGCCAGCAGCTGCGTGTACGGCGAGTCTGGCTTGGCAACAGTCTGGAATGTCGACACAAAAGCTCGCTTCTGAGTGGCATCCTTTAGCTGATTCCAAAAGTCCAAAGCTGCGATACAGAACATCTTTGTGTCAACACTGTCCATCTTGCCCATTCGTCCGAGGATGTGAGGCAATCTTAGCGTGGGTTAAAGAGACCAAATCTGAACGTTTACATCTGTATTGATTAGATCTGTGCTAGGGTACACTACAGACTCACTATAATACAGCCTGACTTAACAATGATTTGAGATATAATAAAGTTAGATTACGGATTTTAAGTCATAATGGAAAAGTGTCAGTGGAATTATCAAAAACCAAAATAGCCTAACAATTGTGGATTATTATCTGGTAGATAAGAAGTATTTAATTAACAATAATATTGATAGTCTATGGATGATTCACCAGAAACATGGCTGATGGATGATTACTTCAATTATAATTAAATTAATAAGTGAATTGTATCCGCAAAATGGAGTAGATTTGCTGTATTATGAATGGAGATAACGCCAGTAATTATAATAATTACATACTATTATTTATATAATATTTGGCAATTTAAACAAAAACAAATACTATAAATATATATATATATATATTAAAAAGAATAAATGGCTAATTGATGTGGGGTACAATATTACAGTTTGGTTTATTAAATCAGGTGATTAACTGTTAAATTATGATATTGTAGATATTACTAAAATAAAATATGACAACATCATTATAAACTACATAAGAGTTTAGATACATAGTGTGTGTGTGTCAGTGTGTGTGTGTCAGTGTGTGTGTGTGTGTGTGTGTGTGTCAGTGTGTGTGTGTGTGTGTGTGTCAGTGTGTGTGTGTGTGTGTCAGTGTGTGTGTGTGTGTCAGTGTGTGTGTGTGTGTGTGTGTGTCAGTGTGTGTGTGTGTGTGTGTCAGTGTGTGTGTCTCTCTGTGTGTATGTTTAAATTATTTCTTGGATTGCTGAATCAAGAATTGTTTTAAATCACAAATTTATTTATCAAAAAAAAAAAAACTAAACCGAGTTCAATACAAAATAATGAAATTTAAGATAAAGATTAATAATAAATTGTTTTTGTAAATATGATATGTTAACAATGTGATCTTTCTGCCCCAATTTCAAGTTTGGTCTAAGTAATTATGTTCGGTAAACCAGAATCTCAGTTAATCTAGATTTCCTAAGTAGACTGTACTAGAAACTCACACACACACGCACGCACATGCACACACACACAAGAAAGGATACAGCGCACGCAGCCATTTGTTAGTGGAGGCACTAATAAAGAAACAAGTCAAACTCCAGACAGCCATAGCTATTGGTGATCTCTGGGTAAAGTTACTTAATGATAACATCACCCAGTCTTGTACTAAACGACTTTGGCTATTATCTAGAAGCTGCTCAAAAACCTGTAACAATGAAACAAAACAAATCAGTAATATCACGGTTTATATATATATATATATATATATGTTTGTATGTTACAGTTAATCTGTATAATCAGGTATTAATATAATACTATTATGTATATTATCTGAAATTTCCATGTAATCTGTATTAAATCTCAGTTAGCAAGAGATATATTACCTGACTATTTCAGGTAATATACATATCTACCTCATTAACTGTAATATATATATATATAAATATATATTACATAAACTATAATATGAACACATTTTAATTATTGATAGACAACTGACTTCCCATACATGTACACTGACCTGAAATAAGACAGCTGCCATTAGCTGTGGATGAGGCTGCTGATTGGACAGGAACTCACCAATCACTTTATTCATTATGTCCTGAGGTGGGAAGAAATCAGCGAGGAATGAAGGAAGTATGCGAGTAATCACTCGTGCTTCATATGGAAATCCTTTGCGAATCCTGGATAAGACAAACACGACTGGATCAGTGGCAAATCAAATGGATGATAATATACCACAGATAGCAGACATGAGGTCAATTCAATCCCGGAATTGATTATTTAAAAAAATGGAATTGGAATTCAAAAATAATATACACTATTTATTAGATAGTGTATCTTATTTTGACATATTTTGAGTATGCCTTGAGTGAGTGCCTTATTTAGCCTCAACACTGGTTACAACTGGAACATAAGGCCAAAGAACAATTTGGTAGGGAAAGATCCCTCAAACGCACGAGTAACTCGATTAGAGTAAAGAATCAAGACCTAGAGGTTTGTACCACAGGGCTATACTCATGGTTCCCACAGTCCAGGGAATATTATTTTCCAGGACATTTCCAGGACAAAATTACCATTTTCCAGGACAAAGCATACAATGTTTAAAGATAATAAATCAAGATATATGCCAAAAAAGCATATCATATTTATTCAAAGTATAATTGTTTATTGACATTTTTACGGTACATCCTCCCCCCCCCCTTCTATCTGTCTGATCGACCTACTTTTATTTTAATTTTAACTAACATGGGATATCAAGACTATGTACCATGGTACTCGTTTTCTTCTACAATTGATGTTTTCTTCTGCAGCCATAATATTTATTCACGAGCTTTTTGGCTCTAAGTAGATTTTTCAAAGGCAATATTTTCCCAGGACATTTCCTGATTTTGTCAAATTCAAGGACATTTCCAGGTGCTGGAAAATAAATTTGTTATTTTCTAGGTTTTCTACGATGTGTGGGATTATATTTTCATTATTCTGTAAGAGATTCTTTTTAATAATTCATTAATATATGGATATTAATATGAAACACTAATACTGATACAACTGAATAAGTGCTTGAAAAGATGCATTTCCAGCTTTTAGAACTTGACATATCGTCTTCTTTATTATTATAAATTGGAAAAATATTTTCTATATACGGTGCATAGAGAACTCAACATACTAATAGGTGAACATGTTGAGCAACAGCAAATTTACATCATCCTTCAGTTTCCAGACAGACCTACTTTTTTATTGTCAACTAGTGAGTTTAGCAAATATTTCACGACAACGGTAAATAATGAATTTGAAGGTCAAATCCCCGGCTAGTAATAAATAATAATTTCTAACCTTCCCTAAATGTCACACTCAGTCAGTTTGTTCTAATTTCCAAACATTATTATTCCATTCATCTAAAATCCCATAAACCCGTCATAATAATATCTCAGTATCTCGTCCTTAATGTTATTTGTTAGAACAAACAAGATTTTATGAGATCAATGAATTATGATAACTATTTGATTAAATGTCCGGCAATTGTTTAATGTTAGTGATATTATAAGGAATTATACAGATAGTTTTATATGTTCTTGTCTACAAAGATGATGATGATGATGATGATGATGATGATGATGATTGATGGTTTACGGTCACTTCTCTGCACGTGGTAGACTAAATGGACCGAGCGACCTCCAAAGGTAATGAAGTGAAGTCAAATATGAAACAACCTTCAGATAGGCCCACGCCGAGATTCAAACACGGGTGGTAGTGATCTGTGACCCAACACACTACCGCTAGACCACGGAGGCTAACATAATGATATCCCAACCTCACAGTAATCTTCCAGCATAAACCAATGTTCAAAACCACATTCCAAATTACAGTAGATAGAACTATGGCCGTGTTCGTTCATCAGTTCTGAAGGCGTCAATTATAATACATACCTCCACTTATTAAAATATGATGTGTCACAATTAATAACTGGCATGAGGGGGGAATTAATTGAGGTTTTGTGCATTTTTAGGACCATCTAAGACTAATAGAGTGGGAATAAAACATGATTTATGGTAAAACAAAAAAAAAACAAGAAAACTCTCAGCCCTCTGGTTACTCAGTACATGTCAGCCACACACTGTCTTGCTATAATGTTATGATACAAAACAAATCGAGTGAAATCAAAATCAGAACATGTTAAAATTAGTCATAACAAAAAAAGATGCAACGGTGATATCCCAAAGTGAGATAGTATATCTTTAGACATAGATACCTTTAGACATCAAATACCTTCTAATTCACAAATGACTTAAAACAAACAGACAGGTGACGTACCGATCAAACAACACAGTTTCAGTTACTAATCATGAGAATGGCATTTTGAATTTTTTTCTGAAAATCAGGAAAGGAAGTCGCAGAGCAAAGTGAGGCACATGTACGTGGGGGACGTGTAGGGGGGAATTAATTGAGGTTTTGTGCATTTTTAGGACCATCTAAGACTAATAGAGTGGGAATAAAACATGATTTCTGGTTTAAAAAAAACAGAAAACTCTCAGCCCTCTGGTTACTCAGTACATGTCAGCCACACACTGTCTTGATATAATGTTATGATACAAAACATGTTAAAATTAGTCATAACAAAAAAAGATGCAACAGTGATATCCCAAAGTGAGATATTATATCTTTAGACATAGATACCTTTAGACATCAAATACCTTCTAATTCCCAAATGACTTAAAACAAACAGACAGGTGACGTACCGATCAAACAACACAGTAACTCTCTCCATCGCCACGATCAGGGACTCTGGATCTTGTACGATCCGGTCCTTTATTGTAAAATCTGGCTCTTCCAGCAACTGGGTAGGGGTCCACTGATCACCCTGCTTACCTGAAAAATTAAAATATACGCTGACTGGTTAGTACAGATGAGAGGTGTATGTATGTATGTATGTATGTGTGTGAAATATTGAAAATACAGAACTATGGAAAAACAATTGTAGGCATTCAATAACATGGAAATACATATTATAAAGCGTATATCACACACACACAAACACACACACACACAACACACAAACACACACACAATGTAATTTGACCAATAAACCATGAATACAAAGCATTTAGTTTTTGTAAAATGATAAATATGTTTAATTTATTAAAACACAACAATTATTTGTTGTTAACAGCTTCTATAACTATGACAGCTGAGGCTAAAGCTTAATATTATTGTCAATATCAGACAGCTGCTTATTTGGCAGAGAAAACCAGTGCATGCAAAGAAACATGCACATGCAAAAAGGCACACACACACACACACACACAGGCAACCACCTGACCTCTCTGACCAGACAATTTAAACGATATAGGATTATTATGTATATTCCAAATAAAGATATATTAGGCCTTAGGGAGTATTAAGTTTTAGACCCTCTTCCTGCCTGAGTACTCATGATTGAAACGACTATCCTGATTATTATACAATATGTACTACCACCGCCACCATGAGTACTGTCATCACTATTATCATCATCACAGCTACCACTACATCCACAACCACCATGACCACTACTATTGCCACTACCATCACTATAACTACCTTTATTACAAACACTACTGCTGATAGCCACTGTGTTTGTCATTTCTCTCGGGTTTCATATAATATCCACCTATACACTAATATTTGTTTTAAATGGACAGTCCACCTTCATTTCAAATTTTCAGGACTAATACAGCTATGCTCACAAATATCATAAATTATTTCCAAAATTTTAAACGATCATTTGCACATTAAATAATCCAGTTCAAACTGCTGAATCATCGACTTAATGGCCTGTAGGCATCGCCATTTTGAAGCTAGACAGAGACCGGAAGCTCCTGAATACTGATGTCACTTGAACCCAGTAGTTTGACAGAACACAATCATTTTGTTAAAATTATGTCATCAATGACATCGTTTGAGCCGGAAGGAACCTTAGAAGAGGAATATGATTCGAAACGATTGAGATATTAAAGCTCAAGAGCAACTATAATCCGTGGCAGTCTAGAGAGTGCACATATGACAACAGAGCATTTAGTTTTCTCCTTCCCATCTTCAAATCTAGCTTCTGGTATAGCTGTAATGGTGGCCCTCCAGTAAGTTGGATTATTTCCCTATATTCTATGATACACGTATCAGGTATATATATCTTTTTGAATGAATTTCTCCATTTTTGATACGGAGAATTTTAAAATCCCAGGAAATCAAATTATAAAATCTGTATAGGATTCTGTCACAAATTTACAAAATCATTTTACTAACGAAGTATTTAAAACTTGAATTAGTAGTTACCCAGTACTAACTTACCCAGCTAAAAACTGTATTATTCAATACTGTTATTATAATTATTATTATTTTAATATTTTCCATATAATTTGCAGTAAAGAAATATAATCTAAAAAATATCAGACTCTCTCAGGAATAAAAGTATGCGCGGATTAAGAAATGTTGCCAACCTAATTCTATATAAGGTTTAATGATATTTTGTGGCTGTTCTAAACCTGTAACACGATTGATAACAACATCATTGTTTGGCTCACAAACAACTTACTGGTTGTGATTATGACTTACATAGTCTACATATGGCTTACATAGTCTACATATGGCTTACATAGTCTACATATGGCTTACATAGTCTATCTGTTAGTATAAGTTCTGACATACAAATAAATATTTGATGAAAGAGTAAAACTTGGAGTACACAATGCTGGCATCAACAACTATATAGCACATGTACACAATGCTGGCATCAACAACTATATAGCACATGTACACAATCCTGGCATCAACAACTATATAGCACATGTACACAATCCTGGCATCAACAACTATATAGCACATGTACACAATCCTGGCATCAACAATTATATAGCACATGTACACAATACAAATAATGTCTCGTAAATATTGTCCTCTCTATTTTACCAAATAACAAGTATAACATAATTAAGATCCATTTGGAAAATTGTTATATAAATAACTAAAGCTTTCCACTCGCGAACTGTAAATCTACGAAAAAACATATTACATGTATTATTATTATTATTATTATTATTACTACACCACATTTAGAGTTCTTCTGCTAGTAATCTAAAGCTGTTACTCCCACCACCACTACCAGTACTACCACTAGTGAAATAGGTAAACAAGATAGTAACAGATCAACACACACACACACACACACACGCACACACACACACACCAGGGCATGAATTTCATCCTAGCAAACTAGCAAATTACTATTAGGTTCCATGTATTTGCTAGTCAAAATTTGGGTAACTACCAGTGGCAAACATTTGCTTCTTGTAATTAAATTACGATTTGTATGTTGAAAGTGCATTCATTCAGGAAAATGTTTCCACAGAACGATTTCTGTGTTGTGTTGCTAAGATGTATGTTTCATCTCAAGTTGTTGGTCTTGAGTGAATGATAACTGGTACATAAAGTACTCATGGAAATTATTTGCTAGTGGATAAGCTTAATTTGTTAGTTAAAAATATTTTCAACTAGCAGAGGTTTGCTAGTGGGGAAAAAGTCAATTTCTAGCCCTGACACACACACACACACACACACACACACACACACACACACACACACACGCAGATTAAAAGGAGAATATCCCCAATTAAGGAAATAAAATAAAACATACAAATTAGTATAAGAGGTATCATGACAATTGTTGGTTGTAATACAGAGCCACCTGGTGAACGTCGGCCTAATCTACAAATACAATCTGTATCTAACTTAACACTAATTATCACTCAATAGATAATAGGGACACATGGGATATCTATGGTGTTGTCTTAGATTCCATAAACGGATTTAAACCTTGTAAACAACCACACACACACACACACACACACAGACACACACACACACACACACTACAGTATTAAAATGCACCTCTGACTAGATAGGGACAACACAATACAGACAACCTAAATGCCAATAGAACAAGCCAAATGTAAGCTGATAAAATTCAAACTCAATAACAGAAAGTGATGTCTGCTTAACTCTAACTTATATAAGAACCAGGGAACCTCATAACTACACAGCTAAACAAATGGTAACGAAGCATCGTGCTATACCTCCATACAAGACTTTTAGATGTTCACCATACAGCGTGGACTTCTTTTGTTGGCTAAAGTCTTTTCTTTCTTTATGTAGAATTAAGAAAATTATCAATATCACGGACAGCGATGGGTCATCGAACAATTACCTACTATTAAAATATTCACAAACCTAGACTTAACCATATCTAAAAAAATGATGTAAAACAATCAACAACAAAATAACACCAAACGAATCATCAGTCATCAAGATTATCTCACAGCAAGTCTTGCATGAGAATAATTTGGGTAAATAAATATATGATCTTTAACTCGGTACAGTCTATGTTAAAATCAGACACGTGGTCAATTCCATTTTATTAATTCCAATTCCACATCAAATGTATCAATTCAAATTCCATTTGACTCTTTTTTTTTACCTTCTACTTTTTACCATGAGTAGGTACTCTGAGTACCTACTCCGAGTAGTTTATATTCAAGTAGGGTTGAGATGGAAGAAATATTCTGAGTTAAAAAATTAAATGGTAAATTAATTTGTGGATTTAATATTTTTGTAGGACACTTCAATTCCAATTCAAAATTTGTCAATTTCAATTCCAGTTTTTTAAATAATCAATTCCAATTCCAGAATTGAATTGACCCCATGTGGGGTCTGCGTCAAACATATTTTTAGCCAGTTCTCAAAAGGATGCAAACGTTTATTGTCGCTGAACTAATGCTATGTTTTTATGGATGAAATGTTAAAGAAATATGTTATTAAAATAGAGACCATCACTTTTAGACAATTAGACCAAACCAAATATCAGTGCGACATCAAATTAATGAATTAGAGTGTTAACCGTTGTAATGATAACACTTTTATGTATACAACTTACCTGAATACATACAGGTGAGCATCAAGCCAAGTGCAGCGAGGGCTCTTTGTGGACTTGGTAAACATAATCTGTAAAACAGATATCATTTAATAAAGAATAAAATTAGGAGAACATTTTATTATACTTATCTCTAACAATTAATTTTATTTATTTATTTATAGCTCACCGGAACTTTTTATCGGGTAATAATAATAATAATAATAATAATGCCCAAAATGGCAGTTACTTTACGTCGCTTAGCTACCACCACATGAGGGAGAGACTTACGGTCTGTAATTTATTGCTTCACTACGGGAACTAATTCTAAATAAATTTAGAATTTACAACATATGGCCTATTCAGTGGAATTTGTTTTCTAATTGTCTGATTGGCCAGGACTCCAACATCCCACACAGCTAGACCCACAACCATAGGTAAATAGTCCCACACTCTACCCATAAGGCCACAGAGGCAGTTATAAAGAGCTAGGGGCTAAGCCTCTTTATTTGATTGCTATAACACATATCATTATGATGATCATTGTGACAATAACAATAAACTTTAGACACATTTAGACATATCACCTGCCCACACTAAGTTTGACAAGTTGTTCAGCATCTAGTTTAGTTGGCACATCAGCCAACAGGAGTCGCTCCAGCCCACGCAGAATGATCAGATAAACAGGAAGTGGTACTACATCCTCTTGGGAAGACACAGTTGTTATACATAGCTGGAACAGATATCAGGAGTAAGAAACAGCTGGGTCAACTATAGAATTTGCTCTCTCTCACATGCACACACACACACAATAGATACCTGTAACATCTTGTTAGTGAAGTCTGTCTCATTGGTCTCATCATGATAATTCTCCAGTATATAGAACACGACTGCCCACATCACTACAACATGTTGTTGGCTGTGTATTGTTGTACTACAACAAAAGGACAATTATCACATTGACATCAAATATCTCCAGACACATATACACGTTTCTTAAGATGTAAAGTGAAAACTGTGCACGGCACAATACTAGAAATTAAAACATTTGAATTTTTGTCAAAATATATAATCATAACATCGGATGATAATAGCTGCATGCTCGTATAAAACCATTCTTCAACATCTGCTTTAGTCAAAATAATTCCAGTAGAGTGGCTTCCAAATAGAGATAATTTTATGATATTTAAATTAAACAATTGTATAATATGTGAAAATATTTTGTGTATTTTCAAAAATACAATGTCACAATTCAGACGCTTCATGATCACAGACATCATACCATAATTAGTCATCAATTTGTTACAACATTCACACAATTAGACTATGTTATCTGTGTCCAATATTAGCAAAATACCAATTCTACATATGTTAGGAATTGCTTTATGTTGTATGTTAGGCATTGCTTTATGTCGTAGTCTAAGATCTAGACATCATGAAGTTAGGCATAGCAATAGACAAGACAATACATCCTATTGTTATAAAGAAAACAGCTGTCTCTCTATCCCTGGAGTTTGCAAATAATCCTTAATTTTTGTATTTTTGCCGTTGTTTCAAACCACAAAGAACAAATTATGTTACATTTACCTTCAGCAAGCCTCATATATTATTTTGCCTCAATTTAACCTGAATAATTGACAACTTAGTAAAAACATTTACCAATCAAATCTTTTACGACACCTGTTATCCTAAACCTCTTGTAACAAATGCTTCGAGTTCTTGGTCAAGATTAAAATTCAATTACGTGCGAAGAGTGATTAACATGGGAGAATGTTCTAGTGTATTTTAAGCGTATATGGATTCAATCCTGTTTTACCAATCTCCTTTACCTACCACATTTATGAATCCCAATATTGAATGGACATATAGTCAAATTAATTTAAATTTTTATCAACATCAGTTTGCCTCATACACAAATTACTGAAGCTCTCACTGGCTGCAAACATGTGAACTAGTAAATAAAAAAGTACAAATTCAGCGAGTTTATTTTAGCCCGAAGATTCTAACATTTGTAACAACGGTAACTTAGCCATGCAATTATCTGCTTGATTATATGTTTAACGACACTAAATTATAAAAGTATTTTGTTTTCTGATAACCTGGCTAAAGCATAGTTACCGGATATTGGATGTAATTTGCAGTATATATACTCTACTTATAGATAGAAAATAAAAATGAATTTTAATTTTAAATTAATTCCTTAATTAGTAAACTCATTGAGATGGTTAAAACTACTAATATATATACAGTATTAAATAATATTATTAACAGACACACACACACACACACAAACTCCTTAACAAGTGGACAACTAAGAAATTGCTCTGATATTTTACCTTGACAATAAACATACACAACAATATAATGTAATGACAACAGTTATTAATATTATTATTGCAAATCAATAATAATATTCAGCTGATAAATTAATTAATACATCCATAAAATATTCCTCTCTTTCATAAATTACACCACACAATGAGCTGTACAAGTGAATCAATTTATTCACTAATTTAAGTGAAAAAAAACTTAACGAAATTTTTCACATTTTTCAGGAAAATAAACCCTCTTCAGATCGGAATAAAACATCTCGAAAATGAATTAACTGTAATTGCGACGTCCATATTGGACGGCATTCAGCAAACATGCTCCACTTAATTCCCAACACCAAATTTAATTACGCATAATACGGCTCACTGAAACAATAATCAATTATCGGTGCGCGACTGTTAATTAGCATAGGCAGTAAACAAAGAAAAGGACAGGCAGGATGATTAATTAGTGATACGGAAATGAATAAAGCCAAAACATCTACCTGGACACAAACACATCATTTGCCGCTCTGAAACGAATGCTCACAATTTGAGAAGGTACGGAGAAATAAACGAACAAATAAACAAACAAACACCGCAGCCTTTCTCTAAATCAAAGCGGGGTTTTAAAAAACAAAGGTTATATAATATACAAAGAGATATATTATTATAAAATTACAAATAGAACGTTACAGCCATCAGAGGGTAAACACTGTGATGATAAAACTGATAGATAGTTATATTGTTTATAGTTGATATGACGGACGAGCAAAATTGATGGATTTTAGCTCATCTCGATAAGGCGACGGTCGGGGTTGAAGAGTTACCAATTAAAATGTCAATTCTAGCCGACATTAATAACACTGGGCTAGGCTTCATATTATAACATTCTGCTCAGATATAATTATAAATAGGACCATGAAATCAGGAAATATAAATGGCACTTGTTAGATAAATACAGGCAGCTGAAAAAATCTCACACTCACATGCACACACCTGTAAACACACACACACACACACATGCACACATTTTCGGTATAGAAATTAACATCAGCATGACCTCATCAATTTAGACAATGACGCCTTCATCAATGTGATACTTACTGCGTAATACTGTTCAGCGTCTTGTACAGGTAATCCGTTAGTGTATGTATCACCTGTGATGTTATCTCCACCATTCCCGTCTCTAGCAAGTACAAACAGCCATAGAGTGTACAAACCTTCGTAGGCAGATGGCTCGACTTCATACAGGTCTCTATCATCTTGAGCACACGTTCCATAGTAATGGGATCCTGTAAGACAAGAAAAGAGTAATGTCTCAAGTCTTTACCAATAAGTTTAATATTAAAATGTCTTATATAATGTCCAGTCAAACTATAATGATACCATTACCATAGAATATTTCCTATATAACAAATACTGAACAGTAAAAGTTCAGAAATACATGATCGCTGCTAACTTGAGTTTTATTGTTGTTTAACCATTAAGCCGACCCGGCCATTAAGCCAAAGAAGGTTTTTAGGCCTAAAATATCAGGATTTATGGTAGTACCATCCAATAAGCTGACCTAAAAATCTTAACTTTTCCCTGCAGTATTTCCATAATTACAAAAATCGATAATTCTACATATAAATATTGATTTTCATTATAAATCCATGTATAATTATCATCAACTTGTTTCACTTCTATTTTCACTCCATGACTGCATGAGTTTAAATAAAAATAACGATTGATGTCCGTTTGTATCTAAATCTAGACTAGACTCTAGACGTCTGCTAACACACTGAATTTTTCTTCCCAATGACTGGATTTCTTAACACTGAAATAGCACCGGCCATTAAGCCGACCCCCCAAAAATAAGGGTCAAAATGTTGACACAAAGTCTCGGCTTAATGGCCGGGACCTACGGTAAGTGATGCAGGAATTTATAAACAACCAAGACACAAACAAAAACACAGAATTTGTTCATTCAATACATTTGCACTGACCAAAATTTGGCACAAATAATAGTTTAATTTGGAACTGTTATATCCAGACAGATCCCATCTAAATCAGCTCTCCATGGGATGACTAATATGTTTTTATTTAGACAGCTGATTGGCTTATTAAAATACTAGCGCTCTATTTAATGCTGAAAAACGTGCGGGTAAACTTTGCGGGTAGTTCTAACTTCTTGGATAGGTTTCTACTTGTGGGAAATCAGTATATTCGATGAATTCATCACATAAATAATGTGCTTGGGATAAGATATTCACCCGGGAATCAAAATACACAATGGCTCAATGATCAAGTGTGTTTATTATTGATTTAGATGGTGGAGATTCGGTAAAAAGAAACGAGTGATTTGGATGAGATATCAGTGTTTATAGGGAAAGGTTTAGACAGGTATACATACCAAACACAAATATAATAATATAACAAACACTACTTAGATTAATTCTTTACTGATACAGTGATTTAGTACGGAGGATTTAATAAGACATCAACACAAATTAGGCTATTAAATGTCCTGCTGATAATTACATTAAGAATGGATTTTGTACGATTGATTTTGATTGGAAAATATGTAATCACAATTAAAAAGAATATTTATTTATATGTGTGTGTGTTTGTGTGTGTGTGTGTGTGTGTGTGTGTGTGTGTGTGTGTGTGTGTGTGATATAAATAATACAAACCATGCCAGTGATAGCTGCAGCCTTACACACACCAACAATAATATATTGTACGACAAGTTCATCCTCTACAGGATGTGTCCTATAAACATCCAACAACGTCTCCAACATCCACTCATACTGCGACTTCTCTATAAACAAGTCAGACAACATCACCACCTACAACAAAAACAAAACATATTATAGTAAACATTGCACCATCTCATTCTAAAACCAATTATTATCAGGTAGGGATTACATTAATGAAGGTATTAAAACATCATTCCAAGTGTGACGTTTATATGACAAAAGGTTTAAAAAGCTCCCCCCTCCAGCTCTCACAGGAGGACAGTACAGAAAGATGAAGCTAAAATCCTCTGATAACGATTACTCTTAAAGGATCTTTTAACCCATCAATCTGATTCAGTTAAGTGGCAGTGTCATTTAATGTGCTCAAGAACGCATAAAGTTGTGAGAAAGGAAATTAATTGCAGACATTATGATACTTTTTGTTGAGTCTGGGATATAAATTGGACCTCAAGTGCCAGAGCCTTTACCTCTATACTAATGGAGCTCACATTTATATAGTTACATAGACAGATGCAGTATACAAGAGTTAAATATCAAATTTCCTAATCAAGTTGATTTACTGAAACCAACACGGAGCTCCAAATATATAGTTTAACAATACATCAAATATCATACTAAATATAGGTGTTAACAATATTAAAATGATGTTATGTTGTATAACATTTTATTAATAAATAAAACACATATGTTATGTTATAAACAACACATTTAATCACGTCAACACATATATTTACATTAAGCAAGTCAAAAAGTCCATACAATTCCAGTAAAAGTCCATAATTTTGTTAAATACTTGTAGAAGTTGTACGTTTTTTCCAAATCTGGATTTGTTTAACTGTTTTTTGATAACCCTGACTGTAGGAACAAATACTACAATGTTTTAAAATACTCACAGCCTTAATGGTCTCATGTAGTTGCATCAGCGATGTTCTAGGATTAGCGTTAGGTGACAGCAACTGTTTGAAGAGTTCCAACAGAAACTGTAAACACGAGTGTATGTCTAAACCACTCTGAACTGATGACCTGGAAACAAAATAAAAATATAATCTGGTGTGTGACATATGTCAGTAAAAATAATTAAATCATAAAGTTTGTGTGCGTGCATGTGTGTGTGTGTATGTGTGTGTGTGTAAGAATGATTTATTTTATATCTTAACACCAAACATTGGACCAACACTAAACACAGCAAATGGGACGTCAATTCACTTACAAATGATAATGAATATGTTAAGTGTACATGTATATCAAAATGGATAACATTCCCGGAGGAAGGTCAATCATCCCAAAGATAAACATGAAATGTGAAGTAGAACGTGGCAAAGCTGTGGGACACATTGAAAATGTATACCAATCAAAGATGTAACTTGGAATACAAAAACACGATCATTTGAAGATACAACCCACTCTATATAATAAGTTTATTACAATGTCTACGATTGATATCAATAATTCTAATTATGTCAGCTCACCTTTGTTTAATACATTGAGTAATTGGTATCTTATGAAGAAAAGGTTGGACAATCTTCGGACTGGGTATCTCTGATGAAGAGTTAGTGTCCGACGTCGATTCACCGCTTGATTCTGGCTGTGGATTAGTCAGACTCAGGTTAAGCATCCCCAGTAATGACCAAAGTGATTCTACAGACATCTGTTGTGTAAATGATAAAGTGAGATGTGTTAATGTTGTTACAATCATCATCACCTCTATCAAGACTACTAAAATTATATATATAATTATATATATATATATATATATGCTTTTTCACAGATGAAGAGAATTATTCTGATTTTAATTATATTAAAGGACAGAAAACACTTTAAAAACTGGCAAGCCAATACTTCAGAAGTCAACCTCAACTTACATGTATACGGTGGGCATATGCCTCGGGAAAGAATTCCAGGGTCCAAAATTTAACTCGACTTATCTGCTGGCTTGACTATTACATGCATTTTTATGGCACACACATACACAGACATACCTGACCTAGACCAAACTCATTAACACCCCACTCTCTGTCAGCGTTATCGACATAAAGGTGCCTGTGTAGCTCGTACAGGTTAGATAATTGACGATATGGATGGTGGGTGGAGGTGTCTGTCTGTTGCCTGATAAGTGACTGTAATTCTTGCTCTATGATCCCTCGGACATGTGTCAACTTTCTGCCAACTCTAGAAAACACAAAACAGAAAATCTACAATTGTCAGATAACAAATATCCAACCATTACATCTATCAGTGTAACAAAACTACCCATCCACTACCATACTGATGTGAATAAGGGTCTCTGCTTGAATAATGTCATGGTTGAACAAGGGTCGGGGGCATAGCTAGCTTTAAAACAATAAGTGCCAGGGCTTGAATAAGCACCCGGGGGTGTTAGATATTTCCATGGATGATGTGAATCATCAAGTTTCACTTGTTATCTTCCTCGTGTATTATTATTGCCAGCATGCAATGCATACATAAATCCAAGTGGGAAATTGACTTTAATGTCAGAGGATCGGAAAGGATATTCTAAACACATTTAAGGATTATATGAAATCATAGAAGCCATTATTATAATGCGCATTATTGTAATCAAGGTAGAGCCAATTAACAGAGCATTGTGCTGTATTAATCCGTTGATTGGTCATTATTTAAGGAACACTGCACTGTTTAGCTTGCCAAAAGTGCAGATTAGTGTGTATGGTTATTATGGTGATAGGTGGAGAGGTAAAGAAGCCACATATCTATGCGTTGTCCACAATAAAATATTCTACACTCTATATATCAGGTGTAATCTTACATTTATCATGATTTACCTGAATTTCAACGATGGCAGACAAAATCAACAAACATGATGATTCTCCAGAGGTTGACACCAAAAAGAATTTCTTTCCATAAAAAAATCATAAAAATTAAGGCCAAATAGTATGATGCTTGATTTAAATTCAAAGCCATGCAATATGGAAAAGTTTATTTAAAATAAAGGGGGACGTTAAAAACCTCCTGAGGACGTAAAACACTCTGGCAGTGACCACCCTCAGGGTATTTCGGCTCCATCTTTCCGTACTGCTCCCCTGTGAGTGGTGGCGGAGGAGGTTTCTCAACCACTCCAACATAGAGGTTGTGCTGATTAATCGACAGCCTGTGGATTCTCCCCGAACAACAAAACCATGGAAAAGTTAATAACAACAGCAGCAAAGTGGCCAGAGACTCAGAGAGTTTACTGTAACAGAGAAACCTGTGTGTGATTGGCAGAAATGTGTTGCTGAATTACAAGAATTGCCCAAGACAAAGAAAGCTTCTTATGGTTGATCCAGCCCGTATACTCCGACGAGACCACCCTTCATGACTGGCTGTTTGTGAACAGAGAGAATGGTCAAATTATAACTCGTTCGGTGATGTGGGTTCAGGCACAACTGATGTTTCCCGATCCTACGTTCAAAGCATCAGCTGGCTGGTGCGCTAACTTCATGAGAATCCCTGCTGAACTGGATGATAAAATCACTTCATTCCATCATCGCGTCATTGACCAGAAAGCAGCCATTACTAAACCGCTCAAGGTATGAAAAGTCCAGCTCAAAGTTTTCAGTCCTACTTCATGTTATAATGAAGGTAGATAGTTTTCCATGTTATCAACCAATATATACAACCCTCATTTTATATATGAGATTGCCTTACACACAGTTTTATATGGTATATTTTATCTTATATTTTTCAACATATCTTTCAACATATCTAAAAAGTTTAACCTCACTTTAGATTTTACTGTTCAGTGCCTTTCATTCGTTTCAATGAATTCTGATAGTGAAGGTGCTTTAATAAAGCTACTTTATTATTGTTATTGTTATTATTATTATTATTAATGTGATAAACATGAACTCAAACATAAAACATTTCATCATGGGTAGTGTATTTACTTACTTAGTATGGAGAAATGCCATTGGTTTATCTCTAGGTCGGTATTCCCATGTACTGTTGTTAGGATTACCAGAATACGGTGTTAGTGATGACTGGACTAGGAGACATGTTATTGATCTCATAGCAAGCACTGCACACTGGCACCACTCTATATCTTCCTGCAGCAGACACATCAATAAATTACTTACTCTAGTTGGGATGTGATAGGACATGCTGTTTAAATATTAGCTTTAAGTTAACATATTACAACACAAACATTTAACCACCACTAGAGGGAATGTCACTTACTGACGGCAACATACATTTAATATTTAATACAGTACTGATCCTAATTCCAAAGTAAGGGCTTCCAAAAATAATTACTTTTTTACATTTTGCAAACAATTTCACTTTGAGTATATGAAATCTTAAAAATGGCCAATAAATGTAAATATTATCAGATAAATTTCATCTTCAACAAAAGAAAAAGATAATTATGAATTATTTCAGAAGAAAATATATCTCTTTTCTTTCTACATAATACAAGATGACAACATGAAAACAAATTGCAACATAAATTGTGATCTGCGATGTTTCAATAAACAACAAACTTTACAAGTATTGACTAATTTTGAACAGACAGCTAAATATTATAAAGGTGATGCTATTAAAATATAAGGCAGAAATACCGATTGAATAACAAGACAGTTGGGCTTCTACATCAAGACAGTTGAGATTTTATAACAAGACAGTTGGGTTTTTACATCAAGACAGTTGGGCTTTTACATCAAGAGAGTTGGGCTTTTACCTCAAGACAGTTGGGCTTTTATAACAGAAGAATAGAACTATATCTGAGGAAACTACTGAGAAACTTACTCATGGATGACAAGTATTATTGAAAGTGTGAGTGAGAGAGAGATAGAGAGAGAGAGTGTGTACTTTGTTTAGCCTTAGTATTGGCTAAAACACAACATATAATCAACAGGCTATTTCCTTAGGGATAAAAGATGATTAAATAAAACAGTCCACAAACACAGAAAATCCTAGTACTTTGTGTCATTACACGGGCATCTAAAGTTTAGTTAATTACACTGTGGTAGTGACCTCTAATGTGTAAATAGAGAACTACTAACATTAAACAGATCAATTATTAACCTCTAACAGAGCTATTTAATTATAATAGAAGGACTCTATAAAAGAGTTATAAATTTATAACAGATAATCTCTCAATGTACATTTGAAAGAATATCAATATTTATATCAGAAGAGTTACTGATATATAACAAACGAGATAATAAAGTTAACTACAAAAGCTATTAATGTGTAATGAAGGAGGAGATCAAGTATAACAGAGAGGCTACTAATGTATAACAAATATGTTTAACAAATGAGCTACTGGTGTACCACCACAATGTAACTGACCTCAGCTGACTGGTGTTGGGCCTCCGTCAGATTTAATGGATTAAGGACACCAAGTAAACTCATCCAAGTTTCTTCAAACTGTTGTCGACTGGTCCAACCTGAAAATAGATAAATAAATGGAGACGGGTGAATCTCTCTCTCTCTCTCTCTCTCTCTCTCTTTATCTATCTATCTATCTTTCTATCTCTATATCTCTTTATAGCCAAATTATTCTACAACAGATGGGTGAATCTCTATCTCTCTATCTATCTTTCTATCTCTATATCTCTTTACAGCCAAATTATTCTACTACCAAAGCCTCTTCCTTTACAGTTCAAAATCAGCATAGCTATTCTAATAATTGATATATTGGACAGATCTAAATTCATTGTTTGTTTCAACTTCGTCTCTTCGTCAATCTTTGTTCCAATGTCAACTCTTAATGTGTATCCTATTTCTGGCTGCTAATTATTGGTGGATAATTACTGTTTATCCATCACGCTCTAACCGGCTACTGATTTATGGATCAGTCAATCAGCTGATACTCAGCATCAACTGATTGAAACACCATTCACTCTAAACACTGATAATTAAATGGCTGTTTTTGTATAATTAGAAACTGATGTTCTGAATAGGGAAATGATTGACAAATGACCTCGGAGAATGCTGTCTGACCTTCCGATCAGTACTATAACTAGCTTACCGAGTACATTGATCCTGAAGATGAATTCCTTCAGGATATCCTTTTCTAGCAGATACTCCTGTGGTACTGGAGGAAGTGATGTCTTCATGTCACCCATCGGTGATGGCATCCATCCCATCTTCCACACGAGAGGCGGCGTACGTGCATAACTGTTGACTAGAGGAAGACGCGCCAAACCTGAATTGAACAAAACTAAATATCATCGTCGTCGTCATCATCATCATCATCATCATCACTATGTAAATGATAGCTATGTACCTTTTAATAATCATGCAGGATGCACATATAGATATGTTCATCATGCCATTAAAAAGGACACTCAGTGACACTATATAAATAATGTTTATAAAACAAATACACTTATATGAGGTTTTCCGATGTGAGTACATATACATCAAACATGTATGTCAAAACACAATGGTCTAATATTACTGAGTAATGGGTTAATTTGAGTTGAGTGAGTTGTCAAACGCTGATAGTCGAACACACAACCTGGATATTTGTAATACAATACTATAACAACTATGCTATAAGTGTTATTACTCACTAAATGTAGAATAGCAGTTAAATATAATTAACTTAGATGTCTATTTCAAAACTGGACAACAAAATACTAACAGATAATTTATCATGTATCCTAATTTTACAAGTTGTCATTGTCACAAACAGAGAAACACAATGCACAATTTGGGTTCTGCCTATTCAGAAATCCAAAGATGCCAAGACATTTCTAAAATAACTGATTATTTAATTCCACAGTTATGTCGTATCAAATATTAAATTATATATTAATTTTCCCAAATATGTAAAATATTTTTACTAAATTTTGGCATTATATAAAAATGGTTTTATTAAATTTTTCCTTGATTTAATTTGTCTATCAAACAGTGAATGAAAAACCCCCCAAAAAACAATTGGCTTTTTAAGTGTTAATAAATTTCTGAAATCATCTTTGAAAGTATCATTTAATGAAATGACTATCGAAGAGCAATTTCTACTACGGTACTAAAATATTGTTCTGAATTGTTTTTCGAAGAAATTAATTAGTTTGAAACAAAACAATACAATATATATATCAAAGGGTTCATTTTCTCCTAGGTAAATGGAACAATGTCAACTGCTGATGAAAAAACCCAAAAGATGCTCGCCTCAATTATCATTCAGATGATGACTGTCAAACAGTTTCTAACATAATATCAGTACAAGTAGTAAAAAAAACAAGAACCAAATCAAATATAAAATTACTGTACTCAATAAATAAGTAAAACCCCAAAACTCTTGTATTTCCTTGTGGTAATATGATATTTGGAAATGTTATAAGAAGCTCACAGATGGGGATGATTTTGAAATAATGAGATGATCCTTTTATTATAACAAACACTGCATTTCTACTACTTTGTTTAGGAAAAGCTACAATTACACATTCATTTTCCTGCTGAATATTTTAAATATCGTAATCATGATATTTTGTTTATGTTTTTAAATTTTCAAGATCACACGAATATAATAATTTTCTTGGTTTTTCCACACACCAATTTACACCATATTGAAACAGAGATCTGGATTAGAGGACTAAATGTGGCTATTTGTTGTTAATAAAATAAATGAGGTTTTACTATTTCTGTCATTAGTACACGCACACACATGCACACACACACACACACACACACATATATATATATATATATATATAAAACAACTTGCCTACTATGATGTTCCTCAACGTTGGAGCCAAGAAGTGTGGTACCTTACTGTGTGTAGTATGTGGATTAAGATAACTTTTGAGGCAATGTATCAGTTCTGAGATCTGATCACAAGCATGGACTACATGATGAAAATCTGTATAATAAGAAAAGAAAATAGCATTAAAATATAATTAACTATGCCTTGTGTGTATGAGTCAGTCCTTTATTTTGTTTTTGTGATGATCAAACCTGGAACATTTAATCGAGTAGTGAAGTATCAGTTGGATTGAAACCCTAACCTTGACATTTGGAGTACAGTACACTAGCCACCGACTGCACAACCGGGAATAGCTATACTCCATCACCCCCCCCCATCTTGCACACACGTGAGTATGCACGTACACACACACACACACACATATAAGAGAGAGAACAAATGTTTTAGTCACATTTTAAGTTTGTAAAACCCCAAAATGCAATATTCAGGAAATTAACTTTTACTGAAATTATACCCAACCAATAAATGGAGAAAAATAGCTTGTAAGAACTGATGACTTACCATCGAAAGCAGCAGCTGTACCATCGAAAGCAGCAGCTGTACCATCGAAAGCAGCAGCTGTACCATCATCTTGGTTATCCTGATTTGGTAACCTGACAAGCTGAGAGCCTGGTAATACCAATACTGAAAGTATAAACAGAAACAGCTTATTAATATTATTAATGCTATTTTACTGCACATTTTCATACACAGATCGTGTTAAAACGTTGTTTATATAAGAACCAAATAAACAGCTACCAGGATAAATAGAAAGATATTTTTTTATAAATATGGGATTGTATACTCTGACCTGTGACCATAAAAATTGTAAATATTATTGTATAATCATACCGACTAAATGGTATCCACTGATAGGGTACTGTTATGTTATATTTAATGATATTGAAGTATCCAACAAAGTAAATAATAGCTTATGACACCTGATTTAAAAAACCTTTCAAATCCTCGATACCTCATCAATACATCTCTTGTTTTAGAACACTGATATTATAAATCAATATGAATCTGGATCTGTATGCATATGGATATATACAGATCATAACAACAAGGCGATCCCATCTTTTGAATGACAGTACTCGGCTGTCAAACTAAATTAAAACTCTGACTGGCCTTATTTCCATAACGATTTTCAATTGATGCATACGGATGGGATGTCAGGTGGCTGGCATCATTTAACAATACATCATTTTTGTGAACACCCAATCATGATTGTCTTACCGGAACGAAGAAACTGATAGATGGTCCTAATGGCCGTACAGACCCAGGAAGCTTTCTCCTTCTGGGCAATAATTTTCTGGATCTCTGGTCTCTGTAAGGCGACGCCAAAACACTCAAACACTGTCTGGATCTGTAGAGAGTTTGGATACTGGTCATGCTCCAACATCCAGTGTAAAACCTACAACAAGAAGTAAACATTGTTAACATTTTCTAGTTGTTTTTTTTTTATCTGATTGATTTATTACAGGTTATAAGTTGTTAGCCAAAGTAAGTTGTCGACCAAACTCCTTGCTAAAGTTGTAGTAAAATTTTATTTTGCTGAACATCTGAAGATTTTATGAAAAGACAATCTCTCTCTCTCTCTCTCTCTCTCTGGCTCTCTCTCTCTAGTATTTGTATAAACAGAGAGTTTAATCAATTCATATGTCTCCACAGATATTATGAATCAGTAAAACTGGTACTCCACGCTCCCAAGTTTTACTACGAGACATTTATGGTTATTTAATTATGCAGAAGTGAAAATAAGATTCAGTACTATGTGCTGTATATATGTGAATACTGTGCTTAGCTTTAGTACTGGCCACAAATTTGACACATAACTAAGAGATGACCTGGACATTCAAGTTTAGACTAGTCATTCATAGAATATGTCACATAAGATGAAAAATGTTATGTAAACATAAATTATATGGTTCAGTAAATAACACACACACACACACACACACACACACACACACACACAAACTACTATAACTACACAGATAAGACACAATCAACAGGTTGGCATTAGGACAATTATCACAATATGACAACTCTTCACCTCAAGTGAAAAAATACAGAATCTGGCCACATCCATTGTTGACTCATCCGGCAAAGATGGCTGCCATGGAAACTGGGGCAGTGACACCAAGTACTGGAGCAGAGCTGAGGTCAACTGAAAGGTCATCTCAAGCCACGTGATATCCATGAGGATGTCCTCCATCTTCTCCCTGTATTGATCCTCATGACAGTCCATCCCCGTGTCTTGGTAGATGATTATCTGATGAGGAACGGGTAGTAGGTTGATCAGGCTGTTGATGTGACGAAGCAGTGTGATCTGAGAGGCCTAGAATGGGGAAATAACATCATGATTGGCTAGATTAAGGATATCATGTGACTATCATGTGACCAGGTCATAAAAGAAATTAATACATTCTGGGATAGGAGAAACCATATAATGTTATGTTGGTAATCAAGAATCCCTTTATCTGTTGCATTAAATGACAATTCATCTGTTATTCAATTTTCTTAGTGGGTGTCATCATAAAATACAAAATTCATTCGGTCTTTTTATACACCCTACTACAAAAATATAATTTATCAATTCACTAGACAAGCCCAAACTAGAAGTCATTCAACTTCAACCCCAAAATATTACTTAAATAAAACTTAACTGATCAAGATTATTAGCTAATGCCTTTCTAATTTATGCTACACCTAATACAGAATCACCACATGATGAGTATTTGACTGGATGACCCATGGTTTTAGGATGACTTTCTGATATATAAGAGTTCACATGCATATTGAGGTGACATGCACTGATATATTTATTGGCTGTTAGTAAAATCTTGAAATGGATATGCTGTAACAGAAACCCACTTTAAAGTTTAAACAACTGAAGTGGTATGATCACATTTTTGAATATTTGGCATTATTTGATCAGCACCAATTGGAATTCATTAAAGGTGACCGTAACAAAGATGTGAAGCAATGTAACAAGAGCTTCTTGCATCAACAATGCAATTAGGCACGATATGTTCTTAAGATGGTAGGAAGCAGCTCTGCACATTGATGTGTCATGTTTATTCGTATAAACCATTCATTTAAATAACTTGTAGATTTATTATTGGCTCATTAGAGGAAATAAAAGAGTCAACAATATGTACCACTGATTTTATTATGTAACATAGTGAAACAAACTAGATCATATTTATTAGTCATTATTAAAATTTATAAGATCTTGAGTCATCCACAATCAAATACAAGCAAATTAGCCAAGGAAGAAGAAAACCCAAATAATATATATATATGTATATATATATATATATATATATATATATAACACACACACATGCGTGCAAACACACACACACACACACACACACAAACAGTTGGGTGTCATCAACATAAAGGCTATATTTATGCCATATTGCTGTGTTCTGTGTAATTATTATTATTATTATTATTATTATTATTATTATTATTATTATTACTGATACTCTAAGCCTTTTTTCCCCAACTTTCTATCAGGTAAGAAAATAATAAAATTGAATTACACAATTAATACATTTAGCCTGATAATAAATTAAAAACACCATTGACAATGCAACCATTAATCATAATTAACAATCCATATATTTAACATATCTGACCTGAAACAGCGGATCTAGGGCTTTCTCCCGAGATGGACTATTCTGTGGATAGAGGGTGTCGCCAACTTGTGTCGGTATGAGCATCACTTCTTTGGCTTGACGAGCAGCAGTCAGTGTACGTGACGCGCCCAATGATATACATTCCTCTAGAATGGCCAGGTTACACTCCTATATTACAAATATTTAAAAAATACTTATAATCACACTCATAACTATCACCGATAATATTTAACAGAATAAAAGGATGAAAAGCCAATACGAGTTAATAGAAAACAAATAAATGATTATTTGAACAAGAAATGTATCATTATACCCTTAGAAGTTAGATACATCTAAAAACATAACTTTAAAAATAAGTTTATAAATCAGATACTAACTACTATTAGTGTTATATTATTTGTTATTATTATGCACGGTGACAAAGTACATCACTAATGGCAAAAGGGGTATTTCAATTGCCACAGTTAGTAGAACACTGCACTACCAGTTTCCAGATAATGGGATTAAATCCCAGTATAACCCGAGTCTGTGGAATGTTTCATCTGATCAGCTGATTTCCCTAGGGAGGAGTTAGCTGACCATATCTTTAAGGTGTAATTAGTGGCTGGCTGATTAATTGGAGGGGGCAATACCTTAGAGAAACATCCTACAAACACAGGTATGAGCTAAATTAGAACCTACAACCTGGAGGTTTGCAGCGTGATGCTCTAACAACTGGGCTAACAGAGTACCATAGATGTGTGATCAGTTATGTATTTGTTACAATAGTATATAACATGAGGGTTTGGATGTGTGTGTGTTAACTGACTAAATCATCTAAATAAGATGGTTTTTCTGTTGACAAATGTTTATGTTTAAGTCCATAAACACAACAAAAACAGATGATCTTTGTCAAAATACCAACAATTACAGAAGACCTCTCACACTTTATCTTTCTATTTAAGCTTGTAATTCCATATATATATATATATATATATATATATATATATATATAATTTATTCTGATAATAGGTAATAATATATTTAGAATGAAAGATGAAAAGCCAATACGAGTTAATAGAAAATTAATAAATGAAAATTTCAGGTATTATAGATATTACCTGATTATACACACTGTAATATATATATATATATATATATATATATGCTATCATTTAATTATAATATAATTGAATATTTTCCACATCACATCACATCTGATGATGATGTCATAAGGTGGTGAATTTAGTTCATGAAGATGTAGATAGTTGCAAATTAATATAATTCTAGACATTATATAGAAATTAAGTGACAGATTTTCAACTTAACACACTTCCTCATATATGAGTAAAGAAATTAATCTCTGGTAACATAATGAGCCTATTCCCTGATGTCTGATAAATAACAGTGTGAACGTAAACATTTGACACGTAACACACTAACAAGAGTTAACTGCCTCAAAGTTAAAAGGGAAAATTGAGAACTATGTGACTGGAAATCAACACGTTCTTAATATTATTTAGTATAGTGACAGCTCATCACCTGATGAGTAAAGGAATCAATAACAAACTTGTCAAACTATCACCATCTTTGTTATCCACCAAGTGTCCTCCTTGAGATGTACACATGCAGCTTGTACATTGTACATTAGATTTTGAAACAAATGGAGTCATCGAATGATGCGAGTCATAATCAAAACTAAAGTTTAGAATACTTCAATATTTATTAGATTTATCGTATTTAGACAAAAAAATTAAACACCTATCTGCACTGATAGTAATTAAATTTAATCAAGATGTCTAGTATCCAAGTATTTTATCTCTCGTGGAACTGGAGAAATGATTGATTAAATATATCTTATTATGCCAATTTGATGTATCCGGTTTTATTTACAAAATGAACAAACAAGAAGATAAACTTATATATTTCCATTATATGGTTTAAAATGACATCATCAACAATATAGTCTTACACTAAAAACTATTATGTCATAGAACTAATGCAATAAAACACACCTGACCCAATAGGGTCAGTAAACCAGTTCGACTTACCTTAGTCATTATAATACTAAGTATATTAGTATAGTCAAGGTTCTGTAAGAGTAGGGCACATTCTCTTGGCTTCGCTGTAGCACTAAAACATTGGTCTCTCACAATAGACACATACCATAACTGGTAATAAGAGAAAAGAACGAGAGAATACATAAATTGTTATATGTAAACCTGGTTTTTGCAACATTCAGATAAATATGGTACATACAGTTCTTTATAAATTTAACCTCTAAATGTGTGAAGAATATACCATTAATCAGATTACCATCAAATTTTAATTAAGTTGATTGCTAGGGAGACCATGTCATAAACCAGTTGAGAAAAACTTCTGATAGTTAATGGATGTTACTTTGAAAACTTTGGCTATCAAACTACAGGGAAAATTAATTATTCCGACAAGATTTGTTATATGATAATATGTTGGATTAAACTGAATTATCGGAAAGTTGAATATGTCACATATGGAAAAGTTGACACATAGGTGTTATTGATTAATGACCAGTTATGAGATAGTCACAGGCAAAGAGATAATAATTGTGTGTCAGTGTGGGTGACCATTGGCTGACTGTGATTGGTCATGAGATAACAATAAGCATAGAAATCATGACGTGTGGGTGGGTTAATTGATCATCTCTTATAAATGTCTGTGTGTCTTACATGATCTGGACTGAACCAGCAAAATTGTTTGACAACATTTTTGTGACATCGGATTATCAAGGCTATTTTACATCGAACCTATCACACCGTGTCTGAGAAAAGACGTGTTAAGAGTTGGAACGCAGGTTGACTAAATCTATCACAGACAACAGCGTGTTAGAAAGTACATTTGTTAGATAAACGAGATTCGTAATAACAGATTTTCTCTGTACTAACATTTTGTAGAAAGGTGACAACTTATTTGTTGAGTTTACCTGTTACTTAGATTGGAGAAAGGTTGAGTAAATACAGTTATAATTACCACTAACACTGTGATACCATAATATACTATATCCCCAAGTGATAACACTAAGACAATACTCACTGTATCAATAGTGATCTCTGTCACATCACCGTTAGCAATCACTAATGGATGAGTCTTCTCGGGTGACAGAGTTAGTTTGCTCTCTGGACATAAAACAGTTCTGTATTGGTTTAAAAGAGATGCTAGTCGCGCATGTCTGAAAGACAACAAAAATGGGTTTGATTATAGTGTGTGTGTGTATGTGTGTGTGTGTGTCGTGTGTGTGCACATCATAGAGAATTCTAGGCAGCAATTCTATTTATTCATTTGCGCGTTCCTTCACACACGGAAGACTCGGTGTATTTTGCTGCTACGATCTAGCAGGGTTTATTTCCACTGTACAAAAGATCTATCTGGTAACACGGGTAGCTATATCTATCTGTGAGAGACACTGCTTCATTCACTGTTCTATTCATGCTTATTTGCGTCTCTCATGAGTCAATCGCTACTGGCTTATATAGTCATTCCTGGAACAGAGACCCAGCGTGATACTTGCGGCCAGGCATCAATTATCTGATCGTATCAGTACTTAATTGATAACTCTAAAGATAATTTCTTTCTAATTAACTTAGTATTAACTTTTCATATCGGTGTATGCCTACTTATATAAATCTAACCATATCTCGTTTGGATTTCATGTCACCGTTTTATCGTTTATTAATTATTCCCAGCAATCTGACACTATCTTTTAAGTCGTTGTTTTTCCATCAATGTCAAATTTATTAGTTATTTCTAAATAATATGATGCCTGCCTGCTTGCTGTATCACGCTGCGTGATGTTCCGGGAACTGTGTGAAGCCTACCTATCACCGGTTCACTAAACACTAACGACTTGGTAATAGCTGAGGGTTACATAACCGGGCAAATCGGTATACTTTACAATAAGTGTGTCACGATGTGATTGTTACCTTTTTGTTAGTCCATGCGACTTCATAAACTGAACCAACCTCTCCAAGTCTTCTAAAGGTAACTGATTGCGACTATCCTGTACAAATAGAATCAATTATAATCATGTTTAAATTTCTGGACAAAGCTGATCTGTTGACGGTATTTGTCAAAAACAACAAGAGATTTAGAGGATCCGTGTAATTTTCCCTGAAATCATCAGACCAGATAAGACATAATATTTTCTTCTAAAGCAAGATACCATTTAATATAATTTATTTGATCAACAGAGACAACAGAATATGTCAAAAAAGAAATAAAAACGTCAAAGTTGACAACAAATTGTGACAATCAACAGTTGTAAGAGGTTTGTTAATACTCCACTTTGATATTTCCATAATTTTGTTTATTTAGCAGATTTTTCCATTTTTCTGTAGAATTATTATTTATCATCAGTAATATAAATCATGTTAAGTTATATGCTGGGTTTACTGACGGTAACTAAAAACAAACAACCATTCGATGGTAGATCATCTTTGTCAAAAAAAAAACAAAGCCGAAAAGTCTACAGGGACAGTTTTGATTGATTGGTTGATTGATTGATTGGTTTGTTTGTTTAGTCTCAGTACTGGCCACACCTGGAAGATATAGCAAGGAAACATCCTACAAATACAGGTTTGAGCCAGGCTCGAACCCACGATCTAGAAGTTTGCAACGCAATGCTCCAACCACTGTACTATAGGAGCATCCTCAGAAATGGAACCAAAAAATAACATAATGACAATAGAAAATTTGTATAGGACATCAAACAATTAAACATTTCTGAATCACTTCGTGGTGAAAATAATAAATTATAATAAGATAAAACTAATAACAGAAACAACAAGTGTGTCAGTTATATAACATTAAACGTTATAACATAAAATATCAATATCTTAAGAGAGATATTAAAAATGTCTATATTTTTCAATGTTCACAGACTGATGGGGTTATTGTTAAAAGTATAACATAAATAATATAATAATGATATGATATAATATATAATGCGCAGTATATACTTGTGTATAAGTCGACTTTTTTGGGGGGTAGGGAAAGGGGAGTTCTCAGAAGCACCCCGACTTAGACGCACGTCATATTTCCTACCAGCTGAAGGAAAGATGGTTTTTTCGGCCATCTTTGACACACAACACAACATGATTCAACCCAATAAGAGCAAGAGTCGGAATAAAATCGTCACATCGCTGCCTACTATTACTATATTATATAATATAATACCTACAATATTACACCTATGTAATAGTGTAAGATTTATTAAACTGTTCCATGATAAAATACAAATAAAACAAACTTAATATTATCAATAATTAGAGGATAAATATAGAAAGATATATAAAAATCATTTTTAAAGTTGAATGTCTTAATAATTTATTTAAGATTAGTTACTGTAATATCTCACTGATATCTGCAGGAACTTAGGAACTAGTTACTGTAATATCTCACTGATATTGCCAGGAACTTAGGAACTAGTTACTGTAATATCTCACTGATATTGCCAGGAACTTAGGAACTAGTTACTGTAACATCTCACTGATATTGCCAGGAACTTAGGAACTAGTTACTGTAATATCTCACTGATATTGCCAGGAACTTAGGAACTAGTTACTGTAATATCTCACTGATATTGCCAGGAACTTAGGAACTGGTTACTGTAATATCTCAGTGATATTGCCAGGAACTTAGGAACTGGTTACTTTACTATCTCATCGATATCGGCAGGAACTTAGGAACTACTCACATCAAAGTTTTCAGCTAGAAGCATCTCTACCCGCTGACAAGCTATGGTGTCACAGTGCCGAGATACAGCCAAATGATGTGTATGTAGAAACTTGTCTATAAGTAATGTCATCAGGGCACCGCTCTGTGATAGATGGATAGCTTCTAGACATTGGAGTGTCTTCTTAATAACAGAAGGCTGTCAGGGGATTAAAACAAGTAAAGCAATGTTAAACAAGTAGACGTGTTATAATGAAGGTATTGTGACACACACACACACACACACACACACACACACACACAAACACACATACACATGCATGCACATACACACACAAACATAATACACACTCATCACCTTGACCAAATGTTCACACTGGAGATTAATGGCCTGTATAAACAAGCCACTGGCTGCCGAATTACGATGTATTGCACTGATGAAGTCTTGTACGGGAGGCTCGAGAGAAAGGTGTATAAGATCATTGACATGATTGATGATCACCCACGTCACATGCTCCGCATCGTTGAGATTCTCACACTGGAATAAAATGTCAAAACAACTGGATCACTGTGATGGAAAATAGCTAATGCTAACTTTAAATGTCATACACAAAATTTGAAGAAATTCGTTTCTGAAACAGATAAAATAATAAAACATCGCATTTCAGGAGAAACCAACATCACAAAGAATCTCACCACATAATCACAAAACAGGATCAAGCCACCTCTTCTAACAATCTCCAGGTGGACTGAATGATTATTTGGGGGATCCGCTTCTGTCCGTGAATTCTCTCCACTGAAGTACAAGGCAAAATAAATGTCACTGTCTGATAACACCACTTCGTCAAAAACAGTAATCGACAGTGCTGGTGAGATTTGTTTATTTACAGTTTGTTGTGATGATGAGATGATTCCAATAACATAACAATATACATTGACAACACTTAATCTTTCTACTCTGATATTTTCAATCAGATAGTTACCTATATTATTATACTTGCTGCAATACAAACCCACCCTACATTAGGAAGCAGTGCCCAAAGGATAGTACCCAAAACCGGGTCTGTAACATGTACAGTCAGAATATGTTAACCCGGACATGTTTATCCGACAAATCCACCATCCGACACATTATTGCCTGTGACGGATTTAGCTCCATTATAAATGACTCTTTAATCCAACAAAATCGTGTTTTGCATTCCGACTCCAACACTTCATTTCGCCAATAGAAGGTGACATTTCAATGTAAATCTGATGGACTAGTGACAAGTATTTCTTTATAGTGTCTGTAATTAACAAACATTAAAATGATCAATGCCATTCCGTATCTTGCACACTGTTATTGAATATTGGTTTAAATATGGAGGTACCGTAGGTCCCAGCCATTAACCTGAGACTTTGTGTCAACGTTTTGACCCTTATTTTGGGGAGGTCGGCTTAATCATGTTAATGGCAGGTGCTATTTCAGTGTTAAGAAATCCAGTCATCAGGAGAAAATTTTAGTGTGTTAGCAGACGTCTAGAGTCTAGTCTAGATTTAGATACAAACGGACATCAATCATTATTTTTATTTAAACTCATGCAGTCATGGAGTGAAAATAGAAGTGAAACAAGTTGATGATAATTATACATGGATTTATAATGAAAATCAATATTTATATGTAGAATTATCTAATTTTTGTAATTATGGATAAATGTTGTTTGACTCAGTAGCGCATTTCACGAAGACAACTCGCACCCAAGACATCCCGTACCCAAGAGCATCGTATCTCATTCGTTTGGCGGCACAGACATTAGAGTGCCCCCATATACATATTTTGTATGGGCATATTTATACTAATAATGGGATAATTACTGATTAATTAATTTATTTTCAATAAAGAGGTAGTTACTAACTGACCTCATATACCAGTAATTTACATTGTCTTGGTTATTGCTACATTAGTGACCAAAACGTACCATCAAAGTCTCAGTAGTAATTGACAATATGTTTAATTACTTCTAAGTAATTGACATCCTATATAGTATATGGTTCATTGAATGTTTAATCACGCCGTTAATTTAAGTTTAAGGTCCTACGTATACACTAACAGTTTATGTAAACGATGGTTATAATTTGCCTTGATCTATTGACAGTATACAAAACACAGTGGTATGAATAACGAATTATGAAAACCAAATTATTTTCTGTGTTCAAAACGTCACCTGGAAATACTGCAGGGAAAAGTTCAGATTTTTAGGTTGGCTTATTGGGCGGTACTACCATAAATCCTGATATTTTAGGCCTAAAACTGTCCTCGGCTTAATCTCCGGGACCTACGTTATATCTTTATGATTTAAAAATATGTGACACAGACTACCGGTGTCGCAGACTCAATATTACGACATTCTCACTTATCCGACACATTAGCATGTGACAAACCTTGTCAGATTAACGGATTCTGACTGTATTAGCAAGCTGTGAGCTTCAGGTGTCTACCAGTTACGTATGATGCACTCAGTGTGAAAGCTAAGATTAACTCAATCCTGTAAAAAGGATTGAGACTTTTCAGCGAATGATGTTTTGGGGAGCAATATTATTAAAAGACACAAGAGTTTTTGTTTAATTGTTAACATGTTAAAAAAACATTTGAGGATATAAAATACAGTGGGTGGCAGTCACTATCCTTATGGCTCCATATTTATGTACTAGAAGATAGTATCTGATACTCCATAAAAGGGACCACACAGGAAGTAGGTATTCACAGTTTACTATGGTATCTTGGTGTTATATCTGAACTAGAACAATAAATTAAAGCCCCCAGACAGACATCAATATGGTGGATTGGCCACATATACTCACCTTGGACTTCCAAGAACATATTTCTGTGGTGTTTGTAGAACCTCACTCCACCAATGCTGGTTCTCATAGTTAAGAAGTATTAGAATGTTACACCACTGTAGGGTGAGGGCTGGCTCTAGTATGGCAAGCGTCCTGAATGTGGCACTGATGTTATGAATGCTGTAGAAGCCCGGTGGCGGATCACGTTTAATCATACCCATCGCAAACGTGGCCACTTTACGGTAGATCCCTGAGGTGTGACACAATAAACACGACATATTAATCATCATTTTGTACAGATAAGGTAAACATATTGCACAGCAGAATGACATAAAAATGTAATCATAATGGCTTCATCAGAAGCAAAACAATGTGAAGAGAATGGCTTGGCTTTGTTGTTCGGGGAGAATCCCCAGGCTGTCGCTTAATCAGAACAGCCTCTATGTTGGAGTGGTTGAGAAATCTCCTCCCCACCACTCACAGGGGAGCAGTACGGAAAGATGAAGCCGAAATACCCTGAGGGTGGTCACTAGAGTGTTTTACGTCCTCAGGGGGTTTTTAACGTCCCTCTTTACTTTAAATAATTCAGTGAGACGGCAGCACCATTTAACGTGGTCATCCACCCACGATGTAGTGAGCCGAGAAATTAATCCCTGGAAAAGTTTCGACCTCTTACGGGGTTCGAACCTGCGACCGTTGGCACCAAGTGCCGGGTGCTTAACCGCTAGGCCACCGGAGCTCACCGACTGAAGAGAATCATTGGAGTACAGTATCATGTTCAAAGCAGACCTTCCATTACCTGATTGGAACATATGTGTGATGTATAGGAGAAGATGAGACACCTCCTGACATAGGAACTTGAATGAGGACACCTCACAGGTCAACCTTGATGACCGCCAACAAATTTCACTAGATGCCACACCAATCACTTGGAGAAGAAATCTGTAAACACAAATGTATTATTATTATTATTATTATTATGATAATTATTATTATTAATATTAACTCCCTTTTTATAGTCAAACATTGAATTGTTCTTCCAGGGTATATACTAGAGTATTATTATTATTATTATTAAAATACGTATGAGGGAGTGATTAATTTGTTTAGCATTGGTGCAGGTCTAGTCTCAGACTTATGGTAGGGAGGCTGGTCTCTGGAGAAATGAGAGTATCAGGTGAAATATTTTCATTGGTGGATGTAATGGCCCATAGGGACAAATAATGCTAGGAATCAATCCTATAAACTAGAGGGCTGCATTGTGGCATATTACTAACTAACCTACAGAAGCATCCTATTACACAATCAAGTATATATTTATATTAGCTAGCACTAAGGATCCAATTCATTCATATACAGCTCTCTCAATATAGAACAGTATATCAGCCATCCTATACAATACATCCTGTCCACAAATCATGGACCATACTATTAGTACACTACAGAGGGCAATGAGTGTCATCGTGTGACTGATCTGTGTGCATTAATAATGGAAGGAAAGAGATCATCCTTAAAGGCCATTATCATAGTGTATTTTCGTGATTTGAGAACATGATGATGATTGATGTTTTATGGCCACTTTTGTGTGCAAGGTGATTTTAGAACATGGAAAGAACCGCAACATCGCATAATATAAGAAAGCCAATCAATACTCTGTTGTATTTTCATGTAGATGATATTATACAATAATTTTAATGCAGTTAGAATGAGCAATACACCTAATACCGATGTTATCAGGTTGTTTAACTATTTATTTATAGGATGGAAATCCCATCAATGTCAGCAACTACATTGGTCATCAAATGGATGTTTATTACTGAGTTATATTCTGTAACCTTCTTATGGTACGAGCTCATTATTAATAAAACAGGCCTTCCCAGTGTTAGTTATTTTGAAGGGTAGGGAATTTAGTAGAAGCAATAGACATTGTTATATGGGTGAAGCCATGTGTGATTGATGGTGGTGACTGAGTTATATAATATATAATTAAGCTCAAGTTTACATCAATTACTTGACAAACTAGGTAATTAGTGACAGCTGGGAATGTTTTGGGGTTTGGCAAAATGTTAAAACTTTGTTTGAATTTTCATGAATGTTCAAGGGTCTATGGTATGCATAGATATTCAGCGGATGTACTGTGGAAAATAAGTGAAAACTGAACACCTTTAGTGTAAATAATTTGGAGCCCAAAATTCTTCAGTTCATTTACTATGGGCATTGGTTTGAGAAAACTGGAATTTGTCTATTTTGAATACCAACAGAATTTTACAGCCCAGTCTTAAGTTTCCAATAAAATTAACTTTGTAAAAGCTGGCCAACTCGCAATCAACTTTCGATAACAAACTGCTAATACAACGATAAACAAATAATTATTTATTTTGTAAAAAATAGGTTTTAAAAGCAGTCACCAGGTGGGGAGTACTGTAGCATAGGATCTCCACCAGGGGGACTAGGCAAAGCACATGTTTTATTGGCCATTTTCTGCTGCAGCTCCTCTCTTGCTCAGAGCACCAAAACACTAAAGTTCATCAAGGCTGCAGGTCTTCTTCCTCTAGAAGCCCCATTATTCCCCATCATCAAAGCAGGTCTCCAAATCTCATCTTCTCAAGAATATGTTCACCACTAACTACATACTTTAACAACTCAGGCAGGTCTCCCTGCTGACAAGTATGGTACACACAGTCTCCGACGTGGTAGGGCAACACGGATGTTCTTGGCGGGAGTATTAAACTGTTAAACTGTTATTAAACAGATAGGTGACTGGAAAAGTGACTGTGTATACAGATATCTGACACCAGACATCAACGAAACGGGGAACATAATATCCACAGCTGTGAGACACTCTGTGTCATGATAATAAAAAATGGACTCGGAATGAACTTTATTCGCTCTCAACCTACTACTACCTATCTCCTGAGGGCTTGTGGGTAAAAACTCATAATGTTGTTATTATAGCTTCTTTCATTGATGTGATTTTATCATATCTGTTACATGTATACTATATCTTTTATTTAGAAAATAGAAAATAAATGTTTGTCCAACATCCGATGTATTTATTTTAAGTGTTACACTTAGACTTATCAAAGGTCATAATATGACAAAAACTTAAAGTAAATTATTCAAATTTCTTTAACTTGGAGTATATTCAATCTTATCTACACGTATGACAATATTAATGCTGAATGGTGTACGTTGTACACTAACAACTAATAACAAATAGAACATGAGAAAATTAGCCACTTTTTTAAACTGAAGTTTTACTGTTGCTGTAACATATCAGTTAAGATAAGCTGTGCTGTATTAATAATAATAATAACAATAATAATAGCATCATAATAATAATTACCTGGCAAGTGTTTCTTCTGGTACAGAAAAACAGACAGATTTCTCTTCTTGCACTTCCTTCACATTTTCCGATAAGTTTCCCGCTCGTTTTCTCGAATGATGTTTATGTGGCGTATCGGAGAAGAGGGCAACTCCAAGTTCCAGTTCCTGAAGACGCGACAACACCATCTCTTCTTTGGACTGATTCATCAGGACTCGGAGCAGGATCAATACTTGACCTAACCATCGCTGTAGGCCAGTGATACTGCTCTAATTGATGATAAAGTTGGTGGGAAAGAATGGCGTGAAATGATTAGTTGTCATATGAAATAATATCTGCTTCCTCTTCTGAGTCTTCATATATTAAATGACATGACCACATTGTCAAATAATATATGTAAGACTCTAAAAAATGAGTAACCTATACATGGTATGAGTTTTTTTTCTCCAATACACACAATAGAGGTATCTAAATTAAAATTAAATTTGGAAAAAAAACACATTTCTTTGTGTTTTAAATTTGAGGTGCATGTTAATAGGTCACATATCAATATTATTGTTACCATTATATATATATATATATATATATATATATATATATATCAAAGGTGTGAAATGATGGACACCTGTTATTTTGAGCAATCACTGACAAACAGATTTATTATTTACATCTGATTTACTATTTTCACAAATATGGCTAATAACAACAATTACTGGTACAAACTTCTATAGTAACAATATCATTGAAAAGAATCGAGCTCAGTAGAGTACTTTATTAAAACTTTAAATGATTACTCAATTATCCCAATACTATGGCCAATGGCCTACATAACCCATTCGCTGACGTCAAGTTAATAAAGAATTATTGTACATTGATCGAAAACCTTACAAGATCTGGAGGAGGTGTGAAGAGCGACTTGAGAATGATGTCCACTGGTCGGAATACACTCGGAGCCACGAACTCAAACAATCTGTTAACAACATCTACAGCTCTCTGACTGTCAATATTCATCTAGATAAACAAACGAAATCAGGGATAAGTTATCATTAATCAAACAGTTTGACAATAATTACTACATAAGATGGCATTTGAAATTTAGTTATACATAAATGTAAACACACATGTATAGATGGGTCTGTGCCTGTTCATTTACACACATTTGCATGCATTATGTGTGCACATGTTCCAATGGCCAGACATCTCACAAGTGATTTGGGAGCGCATTTAATAATTTTCCATAATTTGCTTAAGTAAATTATTTAGAACATTTACTATTTAGCATGGTAGATACAGTCTTTATATAATATTTGGCCTAAAGATATTAAATATTTTGTGATTTTCCATACTAAGTCCTCTAAATATACTTCCACATCACATGGTATTTACCAATCATGAAAATTCGAACAAAGTCTTAAACTTTGTCATAATTCAAAACATTATCAACCATAAATAATTAAGCAGTACGTCAAGTTGAGTGATCTATGGGGAGAGAACTGAATATCTAATTGGAACTTAATTGCATATTAGTAAAAAGTACATCTTTATAATGGTGATTTCATCTGTTCTTATGACAACTGATAACCCAATTACCACTATCCATAGCACATGGCTCCACCCATAAAATAATTCTGATTTCTTGTATCTCAATAAGTTACTTCACGTCTATTATTTTTGTTTTATTGATTGCATGTTAAACCTTGAATACCATACGATTATACTGGGGTTCGTTATACCACAAAATCAGATATAACGCAGTCAGACCTTGGATCCCAAATCTGGGAATCCACGACAGAGCATTTTTACATGAAATGGCATGAAATCCACAACTGACCGATAAAATATTTCCAAATAATTTGAAGCGTTTTCACAGTTTGTAATTCACATGCAAAAATCATAACTATTGGCCACAATGTACCCATTCATGTATTTATTACACACCACCGTGGATCAATCAGCCATACAGACAGCCCAATCAAACCCACCCCGATAGTGCCCCTGTCTCGTTTTGCGGTCCATCTATAACATGATCGACTGGTTGTGGACAGCAACAACTGTGTTTTAACGGGGCCCAACTGTACAACGATTGATCTCGAGTAAGAAACTGGAGCTATAGCAGCATCCCATGATAATGATATGCCAGAATCTAACAGAGGAATAAATGTCAATTTCTAGTGTTTAATTAGATTAAAATGATTGTATAATGTCATCAACATCAACTACATCAAGATATTGATTGACCTTCCTAAACTGGGTGATGTTTGCGGATATTCTCGTATTCTGAAATGGAGGCAATATTTGAGGAAACATCCTGGCAAAAGTCATACCATATCATATCACAAACATCCCCACCCCCCACAACACTAATCCATATAGAATGTTTCTCTCCATTGTCCATTCGTAATGTCCCATTATAGTGCAGTCAGATTGTATTCATTTCCCTCAGGAAAATAACTGTACTTTGTGCTGCTCATTTCATTTTGAAGTGAAGTGAATGTATAATTAGAAATATTGAAAGGAAGTACATTTTTATTAAACAAAGACCAGCTATTATAAACTACATTGTATATACAGATGCATACATCTATACAAACATGTAAAAAAAGAAAAGCTGAGAAGCTAGAAATATGTCTGGTGCATGGCACAAATCAATAAAGACAGTATTTAGTACTACCTCTTGTCTAGCCAATAATGGCAGGACGGTGTCTGTCACTTGACGAGAGAGACGTTTCCATTTATCTTCGCCATCCTTATGACACTGATAGAGAACTAAGATGAACAACTCCAGCACCTGTAGAACAAGAATATATTATATTGACATATTCTTATAAACAACATAATCTTGAAGACTTATAACTGACTGTGAAGGATAACTCACAGAGAAATATTTCGAGATAAAGTTAGTGATTTATAGAAATAAGTAAGAGAAATAAAGTAAAAATCATTAAAACCAAATAAACGTAGAACAGAAAATGGCAGAAGATCAATTAGATTTCATTGATTCTTGTGATAGTTGTTAAAATATTATCTCGCATAAAAATGCAATATCAAAAAAAGGTCAGGGAAATTTTGGAGCAATAACATTGAACAATACTAGAACCTGGGCAGAAAAAATCTACAAGTATGAGTTGGACTACTGTATGTTAGTCTGAATGGTCTACAACAATAGGATCATGATAACCTGAACATAACATTAGGGAAATCTACTATTGGTAGCATCATTAATATGGCCATTCACATAAGTAACTCTTTACATCAGTAATGCAATTCATCAATGAGTTGCTAATCATGTACGGGTTGATTGGTTAGCAGATGCAATTCAACAATCTGCATAATTTATCAATATTCACGAGTTTAATGATATCATAAGCGTGCAGAAAATTAAAGCATGAATGTATAATACTGAATAGTGGGCATTAATTCCGATTGTGAATAAATACTAATTAAAGCTGGGAGATATTTGACTCGTGTGGGTTGTAATTATAGTGGGAGAGTATATACTCTACTTACCTGGTGATGTTTGATCAGTTTAAGTAACATTGCTATGACGACCTCTCTTTGTGTATCAAGGTCTTTACCTGCATCAGCTTTGTTGACGCTACGCAGTACAAATAGGTCGTGTACTATACATTGTAAGGCTGGGATTACTGAAGTGTAGAGGGTAGAATGTCAACTGTTGTGACAGCTCAATATTATGACATCATATGTCTCTCATTAAAAAAAACCTCACAAATGCTTCTTTAACACATGCCCAGAGTTAAAACTTATGTTGTGTATGTAGGAGGTTCTCAAGAGTATGGAAACACACAGACACAGACACACGCATGCACAAACTAACCATGTGTATTCGAGTCAAGACCACTAGCTAACAAACCGTCACAGAGCTGTATAATCTTCGGCATACTTATCACACTTTTAGAGTGATAACGTTCATACGACAACAAAACCAAAAAGTAGAATATATTTGGTATCAAACTGCCAGAATTACTGAAAAAAAATTAGAAAACAAGCCAATAAAGATGATTATAACAGATCTGAATAACAACTATTACACCATTAACTTGACCCTGAACATCACAAATAAAATGATCCTATTACTATAATTATTATAAACATATAAAACAATAGTATGGGACTATACATTACCGTATCTGTCCTTCTTCAATGTACTCAAACTGTTTGATCACGAAGCCAATGAAAATCTGCAAAATGGAAAGACATACCACTTTACTGATCATGTGACCTTTACTGATCATGTGACCACGTGCAACATATTTGTACCACGACAACAAAAGCACATATAATTATACGTTTTAATCCTCTATTTAGAAACCATCACAATTTGTTCTGATCAGGTAATTAGCTTAGAAATTAAATTGACAATCTAATCTCACTTTATGATACGTGATCATGTTTTTGGTCACATAATGTTTACTCGGTCATGTTTTTGGTCACAATGTTTACCCGATCATGTTTTTGGCCACATAATGTTTACTCGATCATGTTTTTGGCAACATAATGTTTACCCGATCATGTTTTTGGTCACATAATGTTTACTCGATCATGTTTTTGGCCAAATAATGTTTACTCGATCATGTTTTTGGCCACATAATGTTTACCCGATCATGTTTTTGGCCACATAATGTTTACTCGATAATGTTTTTGGTCACATAATGTTTACTCGATCATGTTTGTGGTCACATAATGTTTACCCGGTCATGTTTTTGGTCACATAATGTTTACTCGATCATGTTTTTGGCCACATAATGTTTACTCGATCATTTTTGGCTAAATAATGTTTACTCGATCATGTTTTTGGCCACATAATGTTTACTCGATCATGTTTTTGGCCACATAATGTTTATTCGATCATGTTTTTAGTCACAAAATGTTTACTCGATCATGTTTTTGGCCACATAATGTTGGTGGGTAGGTGTGTGTGTGTGTGTGCATGTGTGTAAACACAGAAAAACCCTAATCATTTAAGTATAACAAAGAAAGTGATCCTGATCAATACAATTGATATAAGTCATATCTAATACCTACAACTATTTCATTTCAATTAAACCAATTTAATTAACTATCTCACCCTCAGTTTATCTAGGAGTAAATAGGTGACTACTATTGTATAACTTTACACTAAGGTAACAAATATTCACTTATGAAAGTAAGGTAATAATAATAATAATAATAATAATATCCATGAATACTTATTTCAGATGACAAACTTCTAATGACAGATAATTTATAATTAGTAGTATATTACCTGGTCAGAATCTAATAGACAATAGTTCACTCTCAGTTGTACTAACTGGGCCAATAGATTAAGCACCTGCTGTTGCAGTTGGAGTGAACTGCTGATGGTGTACTGTTTTAGGGCTTTTATGACAAGTGGTTCAAAGAGACGGATGTATGCTCCTATGGATGCCTGAAATATTTTTAAAACCAGAAATAAATTTCTCATGATTGGAACAAGAGGATGAAATAATTAGAATAAATTCACAAGAATTTTAGTGAAAAAGTTTACACTTCATAATCATTAAATACATTAGTGTGTATGGTGTGTGTGTGTGTGTGTGCATGCACGTGCATATGAATGAAAGACCATTAAGCAAAACCGAGATCAATAAAATGGTTTTTAAACAGCTCATTATGGCACAAAATGTAGTAAGACTTAACAGATTTTCACTTTTACCTTATCAGCCTTGCTTCCAGGTTTCATTATAGCTGGCACCCTTTTCTCAGCTCTCTTCTTCAACCACTGTATAAGACTGATAAGGGATATTTCATAAAATATATCACTGGATACAAGGACATTCTAAACTCAAATTAATAAACTTGCTGAATGAATTACACATCCTGTTACTAAATGTGAAGGTTGATAGAAGTCATGATTCCTTGGAAAAAATATTATGAAAAATCAAACTGATTTAATTCCATTCAGATTTACCAGACTTGAATTGATTCCTTATAAACAGATTACATCATCCATCAAATTATATATCTAAACTAAAGCTTTGTGTGTGTTTTCCATATTATTAATTATCTTGCAAGAGCCATGAGTACATATTTGGAAATGAACAAAGGAATGAATATATTTTAGTACTTTAAATGAAAATGAAATAATATTTCTTTTAATTGTAAGTTTAATTATGGTGAATAAAAATAAAATAAGATCATTGTTTTTTTTAATACTTGTTTTTATCTTCCAAATATTAGGGTCGATCGGTTGGGACAATGAAAAAAAAGTCACTTAAAACATAGAGTCAATGTTTTGTATAACTTATCCTTCGTTAGTTGGGATTTGACAATCTCTCCAATAGTTTTGCTTTTTTTGGGGGGGGCCTTTATTATTTTCTTTTTGTCGTTAATCGTCAGTGAAAAGTAAATAACAGACATGTCACTGTCAGGATCAGCATGAGTTGCCATCTTTCCAATGGATTCTTATGCGGTAGTTGAATGGTTGATGCTAGCACTGTCACAGATTGATCCGTGTATTTTAATAAGCTACAGCCAATATTCCATATATCGGTTATGTGAATCCGACAAAAAATGGAACACATTTAAACATAAGAACATGACTAGACATGTATGATCTGTGACAAAACCGATCGTTCCATGTAGCAATTGGTGTGAATCAGACTGTTGAATCCAGATGTTTATGACTCCGGGTCGTAAACGTCTGGATTCAACCGTCCGATTCCAGTATCCAGGCAGGCTTTCTGAAGAAAAATATCTCGGAAGGTGAGAAGGGTGTCCAAAACACATGGATACAGCAGCTGACAATTAACAAAGCTCCACTCCATGAGGCCGTTTAATGTGTGGGTCAAGGAAGACAAAATAGGTGACTTGTTGAGTTGAGTTGCAGGTGACTTTTCAAACATACATCAAGCAAAAATAAAGCTTTTTTCATGTATGCCACAAGCAAAATCATTGTGCTAATACCTAGTTAGAGGTACTATTTCATAGTATTTCGATTTGTTGTTGTTTTAAAAAGATATAGAAGTGAAAAAAAAATAAAACCCTATTCGTTATTTATTACACTTAATAGTTTTAAGCTGGAACATAGTATATTACTGAATTTTTTTGGTGCTTACTTTGAAGCAATTTGCAACAATACATCACCAAAAACAATTAGTGACTGAAAGTGGTCGTATCAAAATTTGAACTTTTGTCGAACTTCCACTCCTGCCACTTTGCTTATATGAGTAACCTTTATGACATTGAATTGGGTCACAAATCACGTGATCAATGCCTTATTATGAACATTAAACATTGAGGGACTGGTAGAAACGTACTTCTTATTGATTGGTGTATCACATATACTAAGATCAAGTGTAAGGTGGTCCAACCTCCCCACTTCTCCCCTAAATTAATGGAGTATATTTTAGGTTAGTAGTTCCTGGGGAAAAAACTCTGAGTGCTAAACATCCACATCTTTTTATTTTTAAATTTGTCATGAATATATTTAATGTTATTTTAAGGGGGGTGGTGGTTGTATAACTATAAGCAATGCTTCAAGCATTTTCCCTTTCAACGTTCTGTATGCGTTTGCTTTCGTTAAAATGATGTATTTTGAATGACGAAATAAACAGTTTGAAGAGAAAAAAAGGGAAATAATAATAAAAAGAATAATAGTCAATTTTATTTCCTGGTGACGAGTTTCAGCTGTCGTCAGCGGGTTTGTAAAACAAGTATTAAAAAAAACAATGGCCTAAAGTGAATATATCAATGAATCGATATAAATTACCCAATTAAATCAAGTAATTTTTTTTGTTTAATTTGGAGAAATTAAAATTAAGACAAATCAAACAACACCACACAGGGTAGCCATTTTAAATGGTGTCATCACACTTGGTCAGTTATTCGCATCAAATAAATAAAATAAACTCACTTAAAGGAGTCCTCTTGATCTACCATTGTCGTACTCCTGAAGCTGGCACCAGCAAGACACTGTGTGAACTGGGTATATGGCGTGGTAAAACAGCAGTGATAGAGACCTGGACGGATATTGGAGGTAAGACGGGCTGCCTTACCCGGCTTACACGTGATGCCTACCGTCTGAGTAGACTCCCATTGGCTGGCCAAATTTGTACCAAACAGAGCTTTCAGGAGCTGTGAGTATAGTAACAAGCAGAATAGAACCCTACATTGTGATGTTTTAGATCTATGTATCTGATACTGATAAGTAAAATGAGCTGAAATAATGAAGTGAAAGGAAATCAAATTGTATACCCCCACGAAAGCTGAGATGTGTGTCGGATTGTGAGTCAGGGATAATAATACTGTGAAGCACCTTAGAGCAGGTATCTAGTTGGATAGGGAGCTATATAAAGGTCATGTATTATTACTATTGTTATTGTTATTATTATTATTATTATTATTATTATTATAAAGAGGAAACAGGCTTCAGTCATAGGTTGTAATTGAAATCCATAACTAGAAGTCTGAGACAGTCATCTGGATACAAGGAGAAGATGATTAAGAACGTAAAAGATGTTTAGGTGTATCAGCACACTTCTGTCTCTATAATGAGGTATCTACAGACATACTGAGAGAACACACACACACACACACACACACACACACACACATGCACACATGCACACACAACAACATTTCAGCATGAAAAGTCACCATTCATGATTCAGTTCCCAATAAATAATTCAGTTTGTATCCACAATTTGTGATTACATTTATCAGTGTCTAGTCCCACCCAACCCACCACACACTCAAAGTGATTTAATCCTCGCATTCATTCAGTAAATGCAGTATCTTTCTCACTCAATCTAAATTCCCTACCTGCTTGAACGCATAGTATCGACATGGTATCTTCCATAGTGACAGTTGACTTCAGATATCCCAGTATCTCTTCAGCATGTTTACCAATCTCTACAATACCAGCCACTTCACAGAGCTGTGCCAGAACCTCGAGGGAGGCTGATAACATGCTAGAAAATTTCTCACAGGAGTTCATATCCAATGAGATCTGAAAACGAAATTGGTTAAACTGTTTAATGTAGGTTCACACTTAAAATAAGTTGATCACTTGCATTTGATTGCAGTAATTAAGATATTGACTATCATATACTCACGTATAAGTCACACTTTTTACATTCAGCAATTGACACCAAAATCGTGTGCGACTTACTCTATATATTTATGGTTAAGTCAATTTTTGGGGGACGGAAAAGGGAGTTCTCAGAAGCGCCTCGACTTATACGCATGTCATATTTCCTACCAGCTGAAGGAAACATGTTTTGGGTCATCCTTGGCACACAACACTATAGGATTCAACCCAAAAAATAACAATTAATTTTCACCAAACTGTTATTTGGATCTCACAAACATGCTGGTCTTTATGTAATAATACTTAATAGTCACACACTGTTATCTACCAGTACCTTCAAAGGTGCAGTGAAACAATTAATTAATAACACTTCCCAACTTAAGTTACAATCAGGCGTATCTGTGTGAGCCAGAGTCGGAACAAAATCACCTCCTAGTAGTCCATTATCATTCAATAAACAAAGAAAAATTGTCACCAAACGGTTATTTGGATTCCTAAACATATGCCGGCCTTTATATAACAATACTTGACAGTCATGCGCTGTTACCTACCAGTACCACCGGATGATGAGCTATACAATAAAAATCACTGTTCACATTGCAAACCTTTACTTCGGCCAGTTGCCATGAAACAATTAATTAATTAATAACGCTTGCCAGTTGAAGTTACAATCAGGCATGTTTGGTGCGACATGTTTGTTTATTAATTCTAGCATCAAATCGAATAGAAATGAATTGTAAAGACAATCAATTCCTGCGGTTATTCGCTGGCTAAACCATGTGGGAACGTATTCCCGTAGAAATGGTGCGCAAGTCCCACTTAAAGATAGATTTAGATTTTATGGGATTTTAATCATATTGTTAAACAGAAAATTCTTTAAAAACTGGCAAGCCAATACTTCAGAAGTCGACCTCGACTTATACAGTGAGTATATGCCTAAAGACATGATTACAGGGTCAAAAACTGACCTCGACTGACTTATCTGCCGGGTCGACTAATACATGAGTATATGCCATATATGTGGGTCAGACTAAACGACCATAGAAGCTACTTCAAAGGAAAACGATTACAGCAAACACTCTGTTAATTACTTTCAAAGTTTGCACATGGAACTAATAATAAACTACATCAAAAAGCATTATGGAAACAAACACACAACAGCAGACAACCTGAAGCGGCCATCTCGTCACACAATGGGTGAAAACGGCCTGGGATTAAATCTATCCTGCCATCATTACCAAATCATTCAAGAAGTGCTTCATCAGCAATGATTTAGTTGGCACGGAAAATGATGTATTGTGGGATGAACAGCAAGACAAATCCGACAGTGACAGTGACTCCAACGAAGAAGGCGACATTTATGATGACATGATGACACATGAACAGATAAAACAGATTTGACAATTTGCTGATTTTAGTGCATCTTATACGCGGGTTCGACTCTAGGAGGTTTACTGGTCCTGGAAACAGGTGCGTATTATACGTGGGCATGACTTACATGCGAGTATATACAGTATTTCTTTCATACAGTTCAGGTACAATTCAATCAGGATTTTGAGTGTGCGCAGAAACAGACCAAAATATCTCCAAAACCCAGTTTGGTTGAAGAAATGTGACTTGAGTGAAATACATTTTCAAATTATAAATGTGGATTGCTTATTTTTATGCTCTGAGTTCAATTAGTTATTTAGATTTGTTGGAAAATGGTTAGATAGATGCTGGGTCAAATTCTAAGTCAATTATCGGTAACTGATAAAGTACATCAACACAAACTTCATGATAAGGGAGGACTATCACTGTGGTTTTAGAATCGTCTTGATGCATCCTTCTACATGTGACAAGAGATGAAAAGAGATGTTTAGGTTTTACAGCCGCCTTTATACAAACAGTAGGATAAATAGGTCAAACAATCTCCAGAAGTAATGATGTGAAATAAAAGATGAAAAACCATTCAGACATAACATTACTAGGGTTTGAACCCAGGCACTAGAAGTCTGTGACTAATTGTGCTATCAGTTAAGCCACAGAGATACCTTTTAGGTTGATACGTTGTTAATCTTCCTCACTCATACAGAAGACAGAGATGATATAATCTGGAAGTTATATTTGATGTGTGTGTATGTGTGTGCATGCAAGATGATGATTGATGTTTTACGGCCACTGTGTGTGTGCATGCAATGTGTGTGTGCATGTTGTGTGTGTGTGTGCATGCAAGATGATGACTGATGTTTTACGGCCACTGTGTGTGTGCATGCGTGTGTGTGCATGTGTGTGTGTGTGTGCGCGCGTCACTCAACTGTTACAAATATATCAAAATATCTAATTTACGAAAGACTCCACAATTCTCATGTACTCATAAACCATTATAAACCATCAAAGACACCGACCTTATAGTTGGAATAAGCTCCTCTCAAAGTCTCATAGAGCTTCATGTAATGTGCAATATTATAGAATGTTCCAAGAGTATCTTTCGTCTTCACTTTATCCTTTTCCACGTCCTTTGCAGCCTCTAAATTATAAATAGTTATACTCCAACAACCATTTATTAGACACACACACACACACACACACACAAAAGAGACAGTGTGTGTGCAAGAGAGAGCTAAAGAGGGGGGGGAGGTCACAACATACTGCAATTTCCTCATATCTCTCTCTCTCTCTCTCTCTCTATATATATATATATATAATATATATATAATATATATATATATATATTACACTTGTACACTGGCTAATTTACTTGTATTACTTTAACATCATTATTAATATCATAATAAGAGAAATTAACCACATAGTAATATATTTGTTACAAAGTTAGTTTAATCACATAGAGTAACTACATAGAAATAAATAAATGTAAAATTTTGGTCAAGCCATGATGTCGTAGTTTAACACCAATTTAAGCTAACAGATCGAGTTACCTTTGGCAGGTTTGTTTCCTGTCTTATCGCTAGTTTGTGGGTTAGCCTGAGTGCCTGTCCCTTCTTCCTTGACGCCTTTAGCTTTACGTTTGATTGGACTTAAAGATGGGGCATTTGGCAGAGACGGTAATGTTGGCTTACTCTGGGGTGGTCCCGGGTGCTGATCCTCCATTATGTGGGCACAGATGTTTAATAAGCTATAATCAGAAGTAGTTTTTAAATAAACTACATCAACTGAACGTGTATTCTAATCTTTACTGATTCTTGAAAAAACACTTGAAGTGAAGACTGTATCATGACATTAGTAAGACTCTGTAGAGTTCATCAGGTCTTCGAACTCAGAAGATCATAAAAATGCCATTATACAAAATAAATGAAATTTTGCATGTATGTATGTATGTATGTATATGTATAACACACACACACACACACACACACACACACACACACACTGACCGTGCCACATGTACAAGTAACTGATCAGCCAGAGGGACTAGTAGTCTATCTGTGATGTAGATCCAACGAGACTCTTCTGAAGCATTAACGCTCTCACCCGGTTTCCTTAATGAACGGTATGCAGCACCTAGAAAACAATAATCCGAATAACATTATCTACAGCTCAAAATAACAACAACCACAAAGCTTAATAACAACCACATGACACATAAATAATATCACACCCAATATGACCATAATATTATATTTATAGAAATTCAAAACCAGCTAATTTGTTAGTCAGTTATGAAGTAATATATTAAATGTTTCCTTTTCGAACTGGATGACAAAATTATTAATTAATTATAATTCTCACCTGCAAAAAGGTTTCCTGCCAAATGAAGGATGTTCTGATGTGTACTAAGATCAAAGGCTATTGGTGAGGAGGTGATAAGAGCCATTATAAAGGCTAATGGCCCACCACCTGATCCTGGTAATATGTCATCAAGGCTTAAAGTACTAGACACACTACTGGCACTGAAATAAAACAATGGGTAAACACAGTGTGTCTGTGTGTTTGCATGTGCATGTGCACACATCCATGTGTAATCACAGGTAAACACACAATCAATGTATCTACAATATTAAAATTTGACAAAAATCAATCAGTAATGATAATATTCCATCAATCTAACCTGCCACTTGTCCCCCCATAAGATGGAGACTTGCTAGAGGTACGTCCCTTTGGCTGTGAGTTCAGCGGACAGCAACACCAAGCTGTAGCATACTGAGTTACCAGATACCTCTCTGACAGCAAGAACAGGGCATGACAACAGCCACACTTGAAACAGAAATTGAACAGCTCTAAGTAAACTAGGTCACTTTTAAAGGTCGAGCTCACATTATTCTTTACATCGGATAGACTATCAGTATTCAGGTGTAGCAGATGTATGCGCACAAATGATGACAGCGATCTTAAACAGGTGAGCTTCAGAAGAGATTTAAACTTTTCCAGATGTGAGACTATTCATTAAGAAGAAAAACCAGTTTATTTGTCTCAATAATAACATAATCATTACTGCATTCAGGGAGACAGGACTATAACATAACTTGCCAAGTCTAAATCACAGGAAAAGTTCTTGGTTTACTAGAAGAGGCCTACAATTTCTTAAGCCCGGGCCTTAAACTTAACTTTTTTGGATGCATGACAAACAACAAACAGGAAGGAAGGACAGCAGCAATACCATTAGAATTAAATCGAATGAAAATGCTTTCTCGGGGAATTAATTTTATCATTATATTCCACACAAAACGATGTTTGGTCATAAAATACTACAGACCTAATTATTTCAAACAGTACACAGACTAAGTACCCCTGGAGACATCTCATGGTCAAATTTATAACCACAGTGTGAAGTCATAAGTGTCAGACAGAAATGTTTACCAATCAGCGTTGCTTCTTGGATTATTATGTATTTGGGCCTGGGGCCTATGCCCTCAGATAAAGTGGACATGAGAGCACAAAGGTGCAAATCCATTCTAGGGGGATCCAAGGGCCAGCTTTAGCTAGTTTTCATTTCACCATGTTTATTGGACGTAGTCATGACAACACTTTAGAAGATATACACTCATTGGGCAAATGTTGTGGAGTTTCTGAACCAGCCAATCAAAGAGCACCTAACAACGCACAACAAAACCAAGTACTTTTCAGTAAAGAAATTCATTATTCGGAATATTTACTGGGTCTATCCACACACGACGTTATGGTAAATTATATAATAATTATGTGCCACTTCAGGCCAAAATTCCCAAAAACATTTAAACCCCTGCCTCCAAATTCCCAAATTTGTGTGGGAAAATTCCCAACAAAAATCACCTAGAAACCACTGGCTAAATATTTAAATAGTTCTATTCACACAGTAAAGAAAATTTTTAAAAATTTAAAATTTTACAGAAAACTAGCATTTTTTTTGGGTTAAACAATTATTATAATCATATGACCCACCCTGTATAAAAGTTCTTTTTCCAAGCCCCCTTTTGGGGAGTAAGGGACGCAAAATGGTTTCTGGAGGTGGGGCCCCCAAAAAAAGGTTTTTCAAGGGCAATACGAAATCAGAATTAGTGTCTTCTTGTATGAGAAATAAATACTAGAAATTACTAATTTAACTGTTTGAAATATCCACCATTAGCCCACAATGATAACATCAATAAGAATACGTTTTAAAAAGCTAGATTTTTTAACAAAATAAAGGTGGCGTATTAGCAGAAAGTTGATGCCGCTTTCAAGATTGACATTTATTAGATGTTAATTTAATAAATATATATATAAATATATATGTATTTTCTAGTGAAAAGATGCCAATGTTAAATATATCTTTTCATCATTGACCAACAACACACATGACCAGGTGCAGGTGGGAAACAGTTAATCAGTTTTTCTAACATTATATCATGGTGGGCAATGATTATCTATAATAATTTGGGATAAATAGCACATTTCAGCTGCTTTGTGATAGATATTTCTGGACTTCAAACATGACATTGTAATAATTCATGGCATAATTTAGTTATACACACAGATTTTGTGTTTTCAATCAGACTATTCAGCTAAACTGATGATGTGACTGATACAAGGATACACACACACACAATATATATATATATATATATATATATATATATATATATACACACACACCAGGACATTAAATTAACAGCAGCAAAAGCAGCATTTACACTCCAGCGCCTCCAAAATGCTGCCTAGAATTTAGTGTGGTAGCAAATATTTGCTGCTTGGTTTATCAGATCAATAAAATCACACTCAGCTCCTAAACCGGTGGACATAAAGTATATCAACCTGAATAGTTGTGACGTACACATGCGCTGGAAATGTCAAGTATTTATTAATGAAATTACTACAGAAAACTAGCATGGATTTTTCATTAGTTCATAGCTATGACATGTTTGAGTTATTATCCAATCATATGACCCCCATAGATGATAATGTCTTTTTCCAAGTCCCACTCACCATTTGGTAGAGTATTAGTGCTGCAAACTGATGGTTGACAATGGCATGGATGGAGCTCTCCAAAAAAATGGTGGCGAAGAGGCAATACGAAATCAGAAATATCTCCCCCCAGAGTGATAGTAAATTAACCAAATTATGTGCAATAATAGGGTAATTGTAAGAATCATCATTCAGTGCAAACGTGCTTGGTTGCTACTTTGTGATAGCAAAGTTGTGTCAAACATAATTCAAAAATTTTGCAGGGTTGTTTTCACAGACATGGAAAATTTAACAATGAGGTCACATTGAATAGCTAATGTATTACAATTAAACACCCCCATGAGATTTGCTGCGAGGAACTTGTATTTGCTGCCTTACAAAAAGACTGGCAGCAAATATTTATTGCCAGTTTCTTTCGAGGCCTGATACACACACACACACACACACACACACACACACATATATATATATATATATATATATATATACATACATATAATTACTAGGATACAAACATTATGTTTATTCATTCTCTCATAACAAATTACTTGTTTTGTTTCAGTCAAATATTTGAAATATATGATGCTGAAAAAATAGAAATTAAATAAATTATAAATACTCAGAAAAATTAGGTACAAAGAAAAATGAATTCATGTTTACATACTGTGAGATGTTTTGACGTAGATTTGACCAAAGTCTGTATGATGAAAGCAACAATTCTTGATAGTGCTGCCTCAATAAACATGGGACAGTGTTCCGTCATGTTGAAGTGATACGGCTTCACCAGTCCATGGATCAGTGGCTGGGGTGGATGCGACCAGTCATGCATAATTGGATCCAGGTAATCCGTGATGAATTCTTTAGCTTTGGCCACAACAGGATCATGTTGCGGATGATCAACAGGATAGAAGAGCCTCGGTATCACTCTGGATGAGGACGGGAACATAGGACGATAATATAAAAATATAGAATATACTCAACCTTAAATGATCACCTGTGGGATATCAAAACAATGGTAGGAGTAACAGGTGTCTTCAATGCAGGGTTCTTTGTAATGACTGTCTATACCAAACCTGGTGGAGCAGTCTAGCAAACATTACAGAAATGGATTTAATTATCTTGAACAAAGATCTCCTGCTTTAAAAAATACATCATCACAGTAAGTCTTTTTACTTACATGATGATGATGATGATCATCATCATCATTATAATAATTACCATCATAATCATAAATTAATACTATTTATAGTATATTACTGAAAGAGAAATACCAAAATTTTCACCAATTTCATCATTTGAATAAAGATACTGAAATAAATTCTGTTCTTTTTATTAATATTATTTTTTACTTAACCAACATCATATATTTATTATAGTAAATACCTCACTAATGCTGCACTAGCTGCATGCCTCACTCGACTATCCTCGTCACCGAGTAAAGTAAGGAAAATATCCTGAATTATGTGATCCTGGATAGATAATCTCTATAAAGATAGTTAATAACAAAAATAACTCATCAGCTTCAGAGTAGTTAACTGTAAAATTGAGGCTTCTTAAACGAAGAAATTTATAGGACATGGTTATGGTAAGATTAGAAATTAATTCCTGTGTGTGTGTGTGTGTGTGTGTGTGTGTGTGTGTGTGTGCATGGGCATGTGCTTTAACAACAAATCAGCATAATAACCCTATCTAATGTCATACGGTATCAAGTGTACAATAAACAAATTAGAAGTGAGACTAGGTTTAAAAGATCACTATTTTTAATTTGGTAAATCCACAGACAGTTATATTCTACAAAATATAGCATGTCTGGTAGTGGTAATGACAGTACAATTTAACGTCTCAATGGTTTAAAAAAGTATAATAATATACAAACAAACAAATAATAATTTAAAAAAATTTATTTAAAGTTAAAATGGATAAATCAATGATTTATTTTAAAAACTGCTCAAATTAAACATAAATAGCTGGCAAATAGAATATTAAAACACTTACTGTGAAAACATTACAGAAAATAGATGACATACTATAATCAGTAAATACACACAGACACATGCACACACCTGCAGTACATACCCCCATAAAATGATGAGAACCCTTTCTGATTTCATCACAAACCTTCTCCAAATAACAGATTACTTTAAAGTCCAGGTCACCAAGTAACTCTAGCAGCTCTACCTGTAATAGAGATCAACAAACTGCCAACATTTGAATTTACTCTGAAGTGTGAAGGCTCTCAGGTATGACTACAGTTAACTCTCAATTAACAATCTGACAAAGATAATCAGGTTATAAACCAGTTAATTAAGATCCATATAATCAATTATTCAAATATATATATATATATATATATATATATATATATATATATGGACATATCATTTCTGAGATATTTCTAGGATTAATTTTATCAAAATATCAGTTAAACTTATAAATTTATTAATCATAAGTTGTCTATATTAAGTAAAAGGAAGCAAAAATAATTTTGAAATAACAAAATACTTTAATACAAAATACCTCCCCCCAATGTCTGCTGTAGATAAAGATATCATCTACTATATTTAATATGACAAACTATTTGTTGTCTGATATTATTCCATGTCAAATATCGCATCAGTTAAATATCAAAACAAAATGGCAAAACAAAGCTTTCATGAGAAAATATTTTCAAATACAAAAACTGCTGAAATATGACGATCATCAACAGTAGAAAATATGGCTGATTCATCAAATAACGTGTATAAATTATCTTAACACCACCACAAACTGGCGATCCTCTCAATTTAATGAATCAATTTAATGAATCAACACACTTTTTTAATATGAAACAACAATTGTACAATTTCATTATAAAGCCTATTTCAATCAAAATATTGAACAACAAACAATCTAATTATTTGAGTATAAATACAGAAATTGTTCCCTTGACCACAGAAACGTACGAGACATTTACTCGATGCCATAACTGGATACCATACCTTTACTAGCCAATAAGGGTTATCCTTGAGGTGAAGAAGTTTCAGGAGAACTCTAATACCATATTCGCTGTGCACGCTGTGAAGTATGGGCATGAGGCAAGTTTTGAGGGCAACCAAAGCTTGTCGACTCGTCACGGCCGATTCATCATCGAGCAAAGACATCAACAAACCCGTCAAGTCGTCCAGCGTTATATCACTTGGTGCTAAATAACATTCGATCTCGTTAAGATGTTATAACAAAGTGCACCTCATAACATTAAAAGGAGAGGAATGATTCTATCTAATCATGTTACCTATAAATGCTGTCATATACTGATATAGTTATTTATATATTAATGCAAAATATAGTGTAAAGCACCGCCTTTCACCTAAGCGCGGAATAAGAAGATAATTATATTACAAAATTAACACCCAGGTGATAAAACAAATGTTCCACAATAGAGCAAGTTATAAAAAAAGTCTATGATTATTATTATTGTCACGTATCAAAAATATTCTATGAACTTATCAGCACGAGATTGACAAATGGAGACGGAGATATGAAATAGGATGGATGGACAAACAGATGGACACGGAGAGATAGATGGAGAGAGAAAGACAGACAGATGGAGACAGACAGATGGATGGGATGGATGGACACAGATAGACATACAGATGGAAACAGACAGATGAACAGATAGAGACAGATGGACGGATGGATGGACACAGACAGACATACAGATGGAGACAGACAGATGAACAGATAGAGACAGATGGATGGATGGATGGACACATACAGATAGACAGATGGACGGATGGATGGACGCAGACAGATGAAGACAGACAGACAGACAGATGAAGACAGACAGATGGACGGATGGATGGACACAGACAGACAGACAAACGGAGACAGACAGACAAACAGACAGACAGACAGACATAATGATAAGCAAACACACAGAAAGACAATAACACAGATTAGATAAATGAGAGATACATGCTTGGTCAGAGATACCGACAGACACAAAAAGGAAAAAGGCATGACTGCAACATGATAATATTGAAAAGGATTGAAGCAAATTGAATAAGTATAAGAAAGTTATAAAAGAACAACACAGTGTTACCTGTATGAGCATGTTGTTTGAGCCACCTCTTCATGTTTCCGTGACTGACGTGTAATATAGCCCAAAGTAGAGAACCAACTAATACTGCTGTATAACCTTTGAGCTGCGGATCATTGTGACTGGCATAACGTAAAACATCGCTGAGTGGCTGTAACTCACCTAGAGAATGATATAAATGATGGGAGTAGGTAACTGATTAATGATAAACATGGTGCATCTGTCAACACACACAGACACACACACAGACACACACACACACAGACAGACACAGACACACACACACACACACACAGACACACACAGACACACACACACACAAACACACACACACAGACACACAGACACACACACACACACAGACACACACAGACACACACACACAGACACACACAAACACACACACCACACACACAGACACACAGACAGACACACACAGACACATAGCAGACATTAGGTCTCATTTGAAAATGTTAATATATAGAACGGCAATTCCGCCATAACGGTCTGCTAAAGCGCCTATGTAAATTGTTATAATAGTGACGAGTAGGTCATAGTATTTATTGGATTTGTATGTTTATGAGGTATTTGACCCTCCAGCAAATATCACAAGGCATATTATGCTGCGGTTGAGAAAGTTCCGTTTTCTATGCGTGGAGACCATATTTTCCGGTCCCTGCATTCAAGAAAAGTTGATCTAGAGCTGTATAATCCATGTACTATTTGCGTCTTTGGAGGCACGCCGTTTAGGTGTCTGGCCTGGTTATCCAGCATTTAAATGACTGTAGCAGGCACAGTACGCTCTTAAAGCATTATAAGTACTCCTGACTCAGGAATAGAAACACTGCATCGCATCTCGAGCGGTGGCATTGGACACAGTTCGCGCGGTTGGTGTGTTTTATATAACAACTTATATAATTCACCTTGGTTGTATGTGGGAATAGAATTATCTTTCCTAGGTCCAGTTATGTCCAGTTTGTACTATGACATTCAAGATTAGCTCTAATCTGCTTGTCATAAATAACATTGAAGAACTACAATAGTTAGAATAGCATAAATTAGGTCAGATTTGAAAATGATAGCATAGTTCAAACAGTACGGAAGCTATGACGTGCTATTACGGTCTGCTTCAGCGCAGATGTCACTCTTTTAATAGTAATTAAGATAAACAGTTTTAATAGTAGTCGCTTCATGACGCCTGCCCGTTGTAAAAACTGATCTTTGAAGACAGTGACAATTGGGTTATATGGTTTATATAGTATTGCTTTGAAGAAAGATACAGCAATTAAAAAATAGCTATAAATAGGGCTGCTTAGATAATTAAGCTAAACATTCTCACTACTGCCGTGATCTGACTTGGGTGTTCTACTCCCAAACTCCACGGCTGTAGGTGATTCGTATTTTGATTTTGCTTGGCGGCTTAGGGACACACAGACACACACCACACACAGACACACACACAGACACACACACACACACACACACACAGACACACACCACACACGCACACAGACACACACACACACACAGACACACACAGACACAAACACACACAGACACACACATACACACACACAACACACACACACACACACACACACACACACACACACACACACACACACACACACACACACACAGAGACACACACACAGACACAGACACACACAGACACACAGACACAGACACACACACAGACACACACACCACACACGCAAACAGTAATACCTACCTGGAACAGGACTAGATTTGTGCAGATTCTCCAGAAGAACAGTAGGATGTATGGCAATAATACTACCAGTACAGCCAAGGGCTAGTGCCTTGATGCTCACACGGATCTGCTGATCCGGAATCAGACCATGTCTGTATCCGGAAAGGAGGAATTTGCTGCACAAAACCCTTGCACAGTAGAGCAAGGGTAGGTCATCTCCCAGTAGTGTGCCAATGTCACCCTCCCTTGAGATACTATTCAAGGTTCCATTTGTCCCATTTGCCGGTGACTCACACGTATCCACATCTTCAGGAAGGATACCTCCAGTACTGTGCACAGATGTGCAATCAATGCTGGCACCTTTGCGCATTCTGGCAAGTTTTGGACTACTGTGGGCCTCTGAGAGCGTATCCATGCTGCTGCTCTGTGAGATAGCTCTATCATCCGACAGGTCTCCTATCTCAATGTTTGTATAATCATCATCGGTCATTATCGATCCCTGCATCACTTTCATGGGTTCAGTAGCATCTGAATTCTCTTCCTGGTCTGGATCTACAGCATGATCCAGGTCAACATCATTCACGTCAACCTTCACCAAATCTTCATCATCCTCCAGTGACCTGGTGTCACTGCCCTTTGACATGTCAGAAATCACTGAACTGCCAGCCGTCTGTGAATCTGAAGTCATGACTCCTGAATCGGCAATCTCTGACTCCCCAGTGACCTCTGATCCACGATCGATGTCATCTTCCAAAGCTGCATCGTCACTAACAGATGGAAGCTTACCACGACCTAAGATACATAAAAAAACTCATACGAATTTAAACTAACAAATATATCCCTGTTACATAGCATCAGGATGCTCTAAGCAGTTGAATACAGAATACTATTTTGTTGTTATTTTGTATATAATAATTTCCTCGCTGATCTAATACAGCAATCTTGTCATTTCTCAATCCAGTATACATCATACAACCTTCACAGTATATTATATTTCTATCCTTTACACCACCACTGAGCCATACCAAATAGCATACACGTAAATATTTTGAGTGGGATGACCATTTGGACCTAAAAACCATCTCCGATTCATCGCAGCCAACACAAAACCTGTTAGACATCACTCACTCGACTAATTCAACTACGTTAAACACATCTACTCCCTGGTAATGTGGCCTAACATTATATAACAGACATTTACGAATAATACAAATTGTTATTATTACTGTGATATACATTAATAACAATCAGAGTATACTAGTAATTTATGACCATTTTCACGTTTTTACGTTGTTTATGATATTTATTAACATAACTGTATTAGTCTCGAAAATCTGAAATGAAGGTGACCTGTCCCTTTATGTATTTTCTCTTTTCACTTTATTAGCTCTTGATAGACGGTATTATGGTCTATTATAGTGCCACCGTGTGGCCTAATACGTCTGAATTCAGAACTAGAAGTTTCTGTTAGAGTTACCTCACCGTTAGTCCATATCAGTCTAGCCTCTACCAAGTCTGGGTGTCCCTAACAGAAGCAGCTCCTGCTGACATAGCTCTCTGGATCACCGAGACATACAAGCTCCCATATCACGTCAAGGAATGGACTATGAAGGGTGGGGGGGGGTCAGATACTATTACTTTGACATGATTGAGATCTCATTCGTTATTATCACTAGTCATACCGTGGTTGCTCACTATCTCCCCATACCTCATACATTATCATATAATCATTTAGGAAAAACGGTAATAACGTCACCAACAGACAAGTAACACAATTATGATGCAGCAAAACAAAACAAAATAGGCCACAGAACAAAATATCAGTATATTGTCAACAACTAGGTCTTAACCAATTTTAAAGAGATTAATAAGGATTCCGTTAACTACTGGTAGTTCGATCAAATTTTCCATTTGAATGGAACAAGATGATGATGATGTTTTACAGCCACTTCTGTGTACATGGTAGGGTAAATGGGCCGAAGTCAAAGTCAAAGATGAAACATCCTTCAGATATGCCCACGCTGAGATTCGAACTCGGGTGATAGTGAACTGTGGTCCAGCGCGCTACCAACTAGACCACAGATGCGCCCTATTGGAGAGAACACTTTTGCATACTAAAAACATGCTGATAATAATGGTTACTGCCAAACTTTTGAACACAATCCAAATATATGAATGACTGGTGGGAACATTAAACATTAATGGGGGAGTGGTGTCCTACTCCATCACACACCTACAAAGAAACCTCCCCAGCTGTTGAGACTTGCTTCACTCATTCATTACTGGATAATTTTTAGTTCTTCTTGGCCATCCATAGTTATTATCATTTTCGCAAGCATACAAATTGTATTCTGGGGGGGGGGGGGGTTGTATGCTTGCAAAAATTATGAAAGTTATAGTTGACCTTTCACCCAAACCACAGTTTGTCAACCTACTTTCAGTCCTAGCCTTCATTCCTGGTGTGAGATCCTTTTCAAATATGCTGGACTTTTGTATACTGCCCTGCGTCAGCAGAATGTCTAATAAAGGTGCTGGTGTTGTCTTTAACAATTGCTGAAGGGTCTCTAATGATGCCGTCACCACATTGTGGTCAGAATGATTAAGGTAGTACAATAATACTTCACAGACCTAGACAATAAGATAGAGCTGATTTATAATTAACAAGTAGATTAGTTGGTATTTGGTGTTTATTATTTATAATTTTCATGTCCATTGACTATCAAAAAAGTTATATAAAACTCAACAGACTCAAGCTACTAAATATATCTGATAAACGTTACATGTTATCATCATCAACATCAACATCTGTTGCTGACAAGTATCACATTACCTGTACCAGTTCTTTAACACCCACTCTAGCCTCCACTTCCTTCCCCTTTTGACCCTGACCTCCTCCATCCTTGATCTTTTCATCCTGATGACTGCGTCGCTGCTGGTCGACCGAGTTCATGTAGTGTATAATATGTCTGAGAGACAACAGGATACCGAGCAACAAGTAGACATCTTTTGCTTCATCGACTGGGATAACCATATCTAAGACATAAAAGTACTTCTAAAATAGAACTAATACCAGATGCTAATTATAATTGATTGTAATAGAAGATAAAAATGATTATGTCGGACATCATAGTTATCTTAAGATAGATAACTTAAGATAGATAACTTAAGATAGATAACTTAAGATAGATATCTTAAGCTTTAAATAAGGAGTCATAGAAAATATTTGTAAACAGATATTATTATTACTATTACAGCTAATAATAACTGAATTATTACAACTATTTCTGATAATTCCTACTACTACTAATAACAATTTTGTTTTAAATTACAACTATTTTTAATGATTACTACTACTACAATGATCATTACTACAACTACTACAACCATCATTACTACTACAACTACTACAACCATCATTACTACAACTACTACAACCATCATTACTACTACAACTACTACAACCATCATTACTACAACTACTACAACCATCATTACTACAACTACTACAACCATCATTACTACTACAACTACTACAACCATCATTACTACAACTACTACAACCATCATTACTACAACTACTACAACCATCATTACTACAACTACTACAACCATCATTACTACAACTACTACAACCATCATTACTACTACAACTACTACAACCATCATTACTACAACTACTACAACCATCATTACTACAACTACTACAACCATCATTACTACTACAACTACTACAACCATCATTACTACAACTACTACAACCATCATTACTACTACAACTACTACAACCATCATTACTACAACCATCATTACTACAACTACTACAACCATCATTACTACTACAACTACTACAACCATCATTACTACAACTACTACAACCATCATTACTACAACTACTACAACCATCATTACTACAACTACTACAACCATCATTACTACAACTACTACAACCATCATTACTACTACAACTACTACAACCATCATTACTACAACCATCATTACTACAACTACTACAACCATCATTACTACTACAACTACTACAACCATCATTACTACAACTACTACAACCATCATTACTACAACTATCATTACTACTACAACCATCATTACTACTACAACTACTACAACCATCATTACTACTACAACCATCATTACTACAACTACTACAACCAACATTACTACTACAACTACTACAACCATCATTACTACAACTACTACAACCAACATTACTACTACAACTACTACAACCATCATTACTACAACTACTACAACCATCATTACTACAACTACTACACTCATTGTTACTACTACTACAAACACCAGTACTACTACCACAACTACTACTACTATTACAAACACCAGTACAACTACCACAACTACCACAACTACTACTACTAGTTAGTTGATTTAGTTATGTCATTAGTCAACTACTTCATTAGACAAGCTCTGATAAAACACATACCTAATAATGTGTGAAGTAAATATGCAAAGAAAGTCTGTGGTTTGTGACAATTCTGACAGATGAGAGACAGAGAACTTGCTGCTGTACGTCTCGCAGATGCTGAATTACTGCTGATGTTGGGAAGAAAAGCCTTCAGCAACATCTAAATGATACAAGTAATGATGCATGAACTATCAGCTTGCCAAATAAAAACACTAAAGATTTCCTTTGATCTTAAATAACTGAATGTTGAATGTTTTTCAGGCCACTGGTCACTTTCACCTGGTATATACAAATACGTATACTATATAAACACATACTCTTTTAAGGACAATTGTGAGGTCACCAGAAACAAACTACCCGCTGCAACAAATAAACCCACAAGTTTTGACAGCCATCAGATGGCGGTATCCCTCCCACTTCTAATAACAAAATAATTTATGGAATTAATTATTTAATATTTTATATACTTTGGCAGATAAAATCTCATAGATAATTATCCAGTGTATCAAGCAGTTGGTCGAAGCTAGAGAAATGACCATTTGACTGAAATCTAACTGTATATTAAAATAAACACACTCATTTGGGTGGTTAGTTTTATCTGGTCATATGACACTGATAACTCAATCATCACCATCCATTACACGGGGCTCCACCTAAAAATAATTCCGATTACTTATATCTCAATTAACATTAATTTGTAATTTAATAATTAAGTGTAACAAAAATGCTTCCATGTAAAATCCACCACTTTCCATAGCTATCACATCAAATGTTGAAAACCATATTGAGAGCACAACACAACAATAGATCTTAATCTTAAGCAAGTAGCTCAAGAAAGAAAACCTTACTCCATTAGAGATATTGCAGGCGATGGCAAGGTGAAGCAACAGTGTCATCCAATAACACCCCCCTCCCCCAATAAGATTAGGGACACCTATTCTTATTACCATATTAGTATCAAGTTTGTATCACAACAGAATCACAGAATCTAACATTGGAATAAACGTACATTTAATGACCAGACTACTGACTGATTTACCTATATTATGCAATGTTTCGGTTATTCTCATGTTCTCAAATCAAGAAAATATATGAGGAAATAGTTCAGTTAAAAGTTCCACCATATCACACAGTGACACACACACACACACCCTTCCACCACTCATATACACAGACCATTGTTACTTATAATGTGGTTCTTGTCCATGTATCCCACACAATGTGTGGCACACATTATATTATAGCCAAACAGTATTTATTATATATTTAATATGTCAAATTAAATCAAAATTAATGATTATATCAGGATGATTTTCAATAATGGCACAAACTACACCATCGCCCACAACAATCTAAGAATATAGAATTAGATCAATCATTACATATTAAGCCTAATGATAACATACTAGAGTGGAGCAAGCCAAAAATTGTATTATAACAAAATCTTACAGATCCTCCATCATACAAGACAATTCATCACAACATACAACACGTCCTTTACAGTATCACGAAACTTACTTTGATCTCCATGTCATTAGTAAAGCCCATCAAAGCTGGACATATCTTTGTCATGGCTGTAACAAGTGTCTCTTGTACACTCTCCTCAGAACGACAACATATACGGGCTAGACACGGCAATAAATTGACAACGTACGGTCTGAAGAAAAAAAACGAAAAAAACCTCATTCCTATATTTTCTTCAGCCGATATAAATGTAATGATAAATAACGGAATGCAATGGAATTTTTTGGCATAAGGAAATACAGTAGGCTCCCATTATAATGTAGTCGTTTGGGTCCACAACCCATCGACCGTGTTGTAGGTGGACCGTGAAGAGGACTGGCGGATGGGTGGGCCATGATAGAGAGTCCATGTATTCACCTCGTTTTACATCATCTTTGAAGATCACATACAACAGGTTATTTCATAAATGTTTCCAGTAATTGTTTCGTCAATTATTGACTTAAACATAAATGTTACCTCAGTGTTTGTGTGGAAAATAAAATGTTTTTGTAAAATTGTCCAAAACGTAGCAGCAGTAGATTGGTGATATTCATCCACTAGAAATAGTGCATGTTTTTCAGATGAAGGTAGTAAATATATGGACCAATAAATGAACTTTCATGGGTGGATGTTTAACTCTTGTAATAACCTTCAATTTCTCTTTGTGTATGATTTTCTTTCTGACATTTTGAAGTAGCGTTGTGCACAAACAACAGCGTTTGAGAAATAATACAATATTATCAAAACAGAGGTTTTTTATATACAAAATGATTCCTAACTGCAATAGATAAAACATATGCAATAGCTGTGAATTAACAAACAGAATTAAACTTATTGAGTGGATGTGGTTACACAATAAATGAAGGGTGTGATTAGGCTGTTACTTTAGCTGATTAAGCCAAGGTGCTGTATAATTAAAGTTCTGATTAATAAATCTACTTGTGTATAACTTGTGGTCTTTGGCTCTGTTTTTTACGTCTCAATTACAAACTGTAAAAAGCATTCAAATTATTTTGAAAAATTGGATCGGTCAGTGGTAGATTTGATACCATTTCACATAAAATGCCTTGTTGTGGATTCCACGAATTGGGGTCCAAGGTCTGACTGTGTTATATCCAATTATTTCTTGTTATAGCAGTTTGCGGTATAAGGGGAGCCTACTGTATCATAACAGAATATTAAAATATCACAAACCGGCATTTTTGTGGTCGTATCAGATGACAGAGATCAGCAAATCTCCACAAAGCTGCACGAAGGCTGCGTGGTGAACCGTTTTTCTTTATCTCTTTATACAACTCCACCTGTATGCGCCCCAAGTTGGTTTCGAGCAGTGTCTGCAAAACCAAAACACATCAGACATATTTCTCTGAGACCATATCATACCCGCACCACACAGCTAGGCGAAGAAGGTTATAAGCTTGTTGATATAATAAAAAATTTGACAATCAAAGGTTAGCTATATTTGGATAAAATAAAATACAACTTATAATATACATGATGACAAAAGAGTTAAACACAATAATCTACATTAAAGATTCATTCTTTGTTCCCACAGCCAAGGAGTTTTTATTTTCCAGGACATTTCCAGGACAGAAATACCATTTTCCAGGACAGAGTATACAAGATTAAGAGGTAATAAATCAAGATCCATGTGAAAAAACATATATTTATTCAATGTATGATCAATTATTGAGTTTTTTATGGTACAGACCCCCTCCTCACCCCTTCAAGTTGTTTGATCCACCCACTTTTATTTAAATTTTAACTAACATGGGATATCAAGACTATATACCGATACTCTTTTTCTTCTACGTTTGAAGTTTTCTTCTAAAGGCATAATATTTATTCACAGGCTTTTTGTTCTAAGGCAATATTATTTTAAGGACATTTCCAGGACCTGGAAAATTATTTTTTTATTTTCCAAGATTCATAGGAACCCTGTTCTGTATTATGTACTCCCATCAAACATTCTAAAAATGTTAATTCTAAACAAGAATCTACATTGGCAATCATATTTATATCTTTATTATTTAATCTGATTAAAAAACCATGAAAAGTAACAGATCTAATAATTATTTTTATTACAGGCGATATAGCCTTATTTTATAAACCTGACCTCCTCAAACGTTTGTGGCATACCCTGAGTAAAAAATAACACATAAGCAAAATAATAACACATATGTAGTGATAGCATAATAATCTCTTTCATAAAACATACATACGGAGATCAAGGAAGATCATTTAAAATGTACAACCTATAAAAGGTCAGTCATTCCAGTATTGCTTTTCCCATAACATTTCTTTAGACCATCATAAACTTAACCTTGGGCATAAAATATCAAGTTTTATTAAAAGCCACCATCAAATACCAACCTTGATTGTTCGATTTAGACATTCATCTGCAACCATCCTGACATCAGATTCTGTGTCATCGCACAGCATAAGAAATGTCTCCATGGCAATACCAAGAAACTTTGGAAATTCACTAATATTCCTTAAAATAAAATACACAACAGCATTATAACTACGGTGACTGAGTGATTGACTGTTTCAGTTAGCCGAAGCTTCGGATTGAAAAATGAAACATTAAGTATATATGCGTAGATCCAAGATTCAAACAGATAGCCTGGATGTCCGCAGTACAATGTGCAACCTATGACACCACCTACAACATAACTACAATTAACTCTTGATATCATCACCTATTGCGTTTCAATGGAATATTACACTACCTCAGAGAAGTGCCAATAAAATAAATAAAACATCTATAACTCATACACTAAGACCAGTTTAGCGTTAGGACTTTAACGATGTAGAAACAACAGAATCCTCTTCTAACAGATCTTGTCTAACTGTAGAATGTTTACAGTTTATAATATATACTGTAATATGAAAGTCCGTTTTAAATGTTTCCCAATCTTCTACTTGATGGATCTTTGATCCCCACTTCCAAATTTCTGGCTTTATTGGGCAGTTATAACTAGTCAGCTACCATACACACATTGCGTTAAATATTCGGGTTAATGTATTTTGAGGATGACCTGTTTTTTGGGTGAAGACACATTTTGAACTCTTCATAATGAAGAGGCTAATGTTGCGCTTGGTTAAACTCTGAATGGGTATTCACTACGGAAGTGTTATCATCACCAAATCCTTTTTTTACCCAAATGGGTAAAGTTTCCAGAGAACACCATTTTCCCTAAGCCCATTCACCATTGATAGTTATGTACATTTGCTGGACACAATAACTTTAATATACTTCACATAGGAATACTTTTATCTTTGTAGATCTTTAATGGCATTCAACAAGCAGTTTCCAGTAAAATGACGACCTGGGAGTTAATTATTAATTTCCAATGATAATATCAAACAAACATTTATGTAGGAAGTACAGGTTCCAGATAGCATCATTATAATAAGATAAAACTAGACAGATAGTGTTATTTCTATTTCATGCGTTCATGGATATACGTCCTTTCGAGATGTGACTGCTCAAGCAATGTTTTCCTGTCAGTCAGTAAAGGATGTCTGATTCTGACTGTAGAGAGTCAAATGTAATGAATAAGAATGATAAAATTAGGCAAACAAACCCACCAATGTGTACATTATTCTTGTGTGTGTGTGTGTATGTGTGTGTGTGTTTGTGTATGAAATATTTGTAAAAATGTGCTAACTCCATGTATCAAATAGTGTTCTGAAGATAAAGCTACTCTACTGTTGAGATCACGATGTGCAGCCAGTGTTCTTATCCAGTAACTCTCTAGGCCTGGAAAGGTCAATTACATATAGGATATAGTTGTACATACCTTAGTGCAGGTGAGCACATGCAATCTGCTATCACATTACAGTTGATCATCTTCTCTTTCTTGGTTGGAGGAACCTGCTCCTTTTTCCTGAAACGTGAATAAAATGGCTATGACCCAAAGTAAAGAACACATTTAATTAGAGAGTTGTTTCTGGGCGAGTTAATCACTGGACGAATGAAAGACTACACGAACTAACTTTCCATTCCCTGGTAATATACCAATTGATCTGAAGAGGCACAACACTCATTTTGTGGATTTTCTATAATTCATATCAACTAACCACGGTTTTAATGATAGGCATATTTACATCATATTTTAGTGTATAGTTTATTTTCATAAATGGTCTGCACTTTCAAAATTTATTAATAAACTATTTTGAAATCCGATCAAAATTTCAGTTCAAGCGGATGTTAATTATAAATATCTAAACGTCAACTTACTTCGGTTGTTCAGATGGTAACACATCAGGCTGGAGCACTTTAATGGCTTCCAAAGCCTTCACCAATTTCTCTAAACTGATGGCCATGATGTTATGGATGACCTATGATAGACAAACAAACATCTCACATATGACAACATCCTTTTGTCTATTAACAGACATTTTGTATTTAATATTTCCAGTTATTTTAATAATGTAAAAACTGCATTAACTAGATAGTGTGTGTGTGTGTGTGTGTGTATATATATATATATATATATATATATATATATATATAACCGTACTCATGCAAATAAGGGCCTCTGCTCGAACAGGGGCATGCTTGAACAGGGGCCGGGGGTAAATATGATTTGAAATAAAAAAGCGCCCCTGTTTGATTTAGTGCCCCCCCCCGCCGCCTCAAAGAAAACAAATGAAGATACACATGTATGAATACTCTAGTATAGATTCATTTATCATTGCCCACATTCTATTCACATGTCAGCAGCATACTTGCCATTGATGTTCATGTCAGTAAATTCTATGACATGTCTTGTTATTATTATCTTTTAATAAAAATTAAAATTTTGTACCATTCATTGACATGTTTTTGGATGGATGAACAATATTTTCAGTATGATAATTGTTTATACCAGACACCAACGTGTCTTAAAAACAATAAGAGCCTCTGCATGAATAAGGGCATGCTTGAATAGCTGCCGGTGGGAAACAGTCATCGAAAACAATAGCCGCTGGGGCCATTATTCGTGTGAGTACGGTACACACACATATATATATATATATATATATATATATATATAAAGAAAATAAACATCATTATTGATATTAGATTAGTTCTCCATAGCAAACAAGATTTTGGTATGACATTCATTAGAATAACATATTGTCAATGGTCTCTGAAAGTATCTTATAGTGTGGCCACAACAATATAATGTTTGCAGATAATGACATCAACGGTCACTCCAAAATATCAAGGATTATAAATCATCAAGACTAGTCAAGATGGAACACAAGTATATCATAGTACTGAACCTGGAGAAAAAGAATAGGGGGAAATTGATAAAAGAGAGAGGATACACATCAGACTTCTGCAATTGGAATTGATGGGCAATTCCAATTGATAAATTTGGAATTGGAATTGAAGTTTGCTACAAAACTATTAAATCCACAAATTAATTTACCATCGAAAGTTTTTAATTCAGAAATATTTTTTCGATGACAATCCTACTTGGAATATAAACTACTCGGATCAAGTAGATACTCAGAGTACCTACTCTATATGGATTTGATAAATTTTATGTGGAATTGACCAAATGGAATTGACAAAATGGAACTGACCCCATGTCTGATACACATCTACATGATCTCTAGGGATCCAGCAGGTTAAATGCCCTAAAAGGATTTACATTTTTCCAGATATTAATCTTTAAGCTCAAAACACTGTAAGTAGTTCGACGTGTGAAACAGCACTGCTATCTCGTTGGTTGATGACATAACGTTCTGAATGTTTGGTTTCCATCTTTCTATCCTGATCCTCTTCAAATGAGAGACAGATTATTTCTCCTATCAATTATCTTGGAATCAAACTAAAAAAGCCTGTTTACCCACCATATATAGTGATCAAGAAGACATATTAAAAATGGCAAAGTATAGGCTGAGGTTACAAGAAGTTATCTTTAAATTAAAGATAACTTAAAGCTTAAGGACTAATCCTGTGGCCATTGGACTAAGAGATTTGATAATGATAAAAAACAACGTTAATCCTCTTTTTCTTAATTAACAGTCATTGATGTAACATCTATTGAACATTAGATCTGTGTAAGGTATTATTTCTGTATTGATGTTAAAACAATTCTTTGAAAATTTTCATCCCACTTCGAAATAAACAATTCCTTATTAAAACTAGATAAAACTCATTTTAGCCATTTTTCATTTGAAGTTTATCGGAACTGTGATTTTACTACACACTGAAGACCTTACAATACCTGGATATTTTAATTGTGCATATGGAGAATTTCAGATCCTGAGCAGTAACCAGATGGAATATAAGGGATCCTTATGAATGTTCAGTTCTGTAAATTTTCACTCAGCAAGTTCAGGCTCACAGAGTTGTGTACTGACCTTGTGTATAAGGAGATCTCATATATAAGATAAGGTCAGTATATTGGTTAATATTGCAGAGAACTACCTAACTTAAATACAAGACAAGGCAGAAGTAAAAGCTTTGAGTACAACTTTTGTTATAACTTGAGCAGTTTAGTAATGGTGTTCAGGGCTAGAATTTCAATGCATAGCTGCATATCGATTTGCACCATTTTTTTTTTGTTGTGTGAATCACTGCTGATTCACACAAAATTCACAGAATTTTCAGCAGAAACTACTAAAGGTTAGGAAAAAATGATTGCATTTCTATCGGTTTGTAAATTCCTGAAAAATTATAAATCTAATTGTAGTGTCTATTTGCCAGGTGGTGATGAAGAATTGAGTCCACATATACTTAGCATTAGTGTCTGGGGTGTTCTCTTCTGTGAAAATATATGGCCAATCTTGATCTGTCTAAGGACAATTACACTTTTCATTATGATGACAAGCATGAAAAAGTGATTCAAGTTGTTTGTAACCTGTGACAAAAACACAGAGAAAACATTCAAGTTGCTTCTTGAAAAATCAATTTGTAAGAATCAACGTTGATTCCTATAAATTCTCATGAAATTCTAGACCTGGTGTTGGACATAATGATGGAACAAAGTGATTTTATCATCCAAGCAAGTAGGTAGTTTTTGGCTAAGTTTGGTGCGCGCACACAAAACGAGTTTGTGGGATCAAAACCAGCCAGTTGATGCTTTGAACGAACAGTCATGAAACATTAATTGTGTTCGATGATGATGATGATTGATGTTTTACGGCCACTTTTGTGCACAAGGTAGGCTAAATGGGCTGAGCAACCTCCAAAGGTAATGAGACGAAGTGAAAGACGAAACAACCTTCAGATATACCTACGCCAGGATTCGAACACGGGTGGTAGTGATCTGTGGTCCAACACGCTACCGCTAGACCACGGAGGCGCCCCTCAATTGTGTTCGAACCCGAATCATCAAGTGAGTTATAATATAATCACTTATTCTGTTCAGAAGCACCCAGTCACAAAGGATAGTCACATCAGCAGCATGTGGGGTGGGGCAACTAGGACAAGCTTTCTTCATCATGAAGCAATTCTTGCAATTCAGTACGTTCATTTTATATACACAATAATTCCTAAGAGTGTACTAGTTAAATCTGAACAACTTTTTGCACACTAAATGTATGACACTAAAATTAGATAAAGATCACCTGGAGGAAGATACAGGAGCAATAAACAGTTGTAAAGTATATACCTAATGTCAACACATATATTAGATCACTATGAACCATAATATATTTACTCATTAATTTACTTATGGAAATCCCAAAATAAAGGATTATTTATTTGTCATTTATTTATTTCACATTTCACTAATATAATCATGATTATTATATACTCATAATGTCATATATACCACATTATAATTTATATTCAATAAAACTGAATAAAACAATGTTACTAATATAAATTATGTTGATCAGAATATGGTTGTAAAAATTTGATTATACATTAATTATCTGGTGGAAAACATTTAGTGTTCTATACCTGGGATCAGTATATGTTTTAGATATTTTGATGGCTTCAAACATTCTGCGCTATGAGACCTTTTTGAAAAATACAATCTGCTTAAAGGGACAGTTGACCCTCCGAAATTTTTTTTCTTAAATACGTAATGCTAGAACAGTAACAAAACATTCCACAATAATAATCATGAAATATACCCGATATCATAGATATAGGGAAATAATCCAAATTACCATAGGGCCGGCATTACGGCTGCACCGGAAGCCAGATTCAAAGGCGGGAAGGAGAAAACTCAAATGCGCTCACATCATATGAGCACACTCTATACTGACGCAGATTATATTTGCTCTTTAGTGTTAATGTCTAAGGTATTATTAATCATCTTCCTCTTCTGAGGTTCATTCTGACTCAAAATGATATAATTCTTTGCTCACAGTTATTTACAGGCCATTAATCAGCACTTTGAATGGATTATTTAATATGTGGGTGATCGTTTATCAATTTTGACATTATATATGATATTTGTGAGCATAGCTATATTAGTCCTGAAAATATGAAATGAAGGTGAACTATCCCTTTAAGAATACATCTTTATAGGGATTATATTTAAGAAGAACTGTTGATCTGATAACATGGACGTGATCAAGTAATAGATTAATTATCAATTATTGCAAGATGTGTGAAACAACAGCATTTATTTGACACATCAATTAAATTGTACTTTTTTGTGAGGAAAATGTCCAGTATAATGAAGGCAGAAAATGTTGGGATAGGAAAGTGGTTAATTTCCATTTTGTGGTAATAAACAAAGATCATGATACAATCTAAATCAAATAAATCACACAGTGACAGTGAGTGAGTGACACACACAAGTGACATACACATTACTTTTATGACGTCTAATCAAAACGACCATAATGAACACCCTTAAGTCAAGATTCAACATCCTCATGCATACTAAACACCAATCAACGCATCTTCAACTAATCCTATGGCTGATACTCAACTGAACTAGTGACTAGGTCTAGTCCAGTATAGATCTATTAGATCTACTTTTAGATGATAGATCTAGATTCTAGCATTACACATCACTAACAGGACTTAATGACTATCAGTCGCTGGTCGTCACCAATAATTAACAAGAGTTTCGCTACTCCGTACAAAGGGCAACATTCTTTAAATGCAATTCTGCTAAATACAACCATTTCATACCTCGATTATGCTTAATGTTTAACAAATTGACAGACATAGTGAGATGACAGTCACTTTGCCAGGTGAATAATAAACCTCGTTGTCGCATATTTTGCACGGCTATTTTGTTTTTATATCTATATTTCACGTAGTGATCTAAAATTCTATTTGCATGAAAATATATTTAATAAATACTACAGTTTTTATTATACAGTTCTAAATCATTTTTTAAATTGCGACATCGCATAGACGGCATTTAGAATTAGTTGTTGGTAGCCGCCATCATCCGCATTTGATTCAGTTACTCAGTTAACCTGATAAAAATCCTTTTAATAGAATATTTGTTATTCTTCTTATACTTGATACCATGATACCTTATATGTACGTAGTAGTCTTTTACAAATAAATACGTCATAATTTTAATAGCTTGTTATTAGTTTATTTATTAATAGCTAGAGCTACTTGTATTTTATTGGCTACCGGATATTTCGGTCTCCAAAACATTCAGCCCAGGATATTTAGGGTATTTTGTGATCCATGATCGACAATAAATTTTCTCTGTGGAATTTGATTTACAATGTATTATCCTCGTGAACCGTGGAAATATATATCTTCGTGGTGTGTTATTTCGTGTATATTTTCTTCGTGATCAGTGATTTACATCGTAAAAAAATTACGTTTCATTCGATAGATGGCGCCTGCATATTGATTGGGCTAGTGCGATGAGCGAGCGTGTTTAGCAGACAGTGTTGATAATACTCTTAAATCGCACAAGGTTATGCTATAACTATTATTAATCGTAGACCACGATACAGGTAAGAATGCGAGATTTAACAAAAATCCAGATGTGTATGATCTGCCGGTTGCAACAAAATTATTTACACTGGCCAAAGGGAGGCGTAGGTCTGTACTCGGCTACTATTTTATAATGGCCTAACCTGTGTTATGCTATAAGCAAGAGGCTGTACTGCATCCCAGTGAGATGTACGAAGCGTTCTCGATAATATGCAGACGCTCTGGCTGGACATTACCAGATATCGGCCATTGCGGGGTGGTTCATACACCCAATGGCCAGCAGCAGTAAGAAACAAGGATGTAGTAAAAAAAATTAAAAAATGTGAAAAATAAGGATGACAACTGCCTCTGCTGTATCTATACGGATATTCCAGATCCACAAGGCTGAACGACAGAATAATTTGACTATCAATCTATTCACCTCTGGGTAAAAGACCTAAATCATAATGATCATCTGCTCTATGACCAAAGCCAGCATCGAGAGGGAAAACACTTATGTAAGTGTTGTCTCCACGGCTACTCCAGAAAAGACTTGCTGGAGGCTCACAAGCCAGAATGGACTGGGATTAAGGAATACGACAGTGAGGATGGAGATGCCAGAAGAAGGGAAGAACAAGCTGGCCTTCCAAAATCACCATAAACAGTTCCCGGCTCTTATGTCATCTACGCAAATATTTATGTCCACGACGAAGGAGGAAGGTCATGATCTTGACCCTAGGAAGAGCTATACATGGAATACACAGGAGCATGAAGCCTGCAGCTATTGCAAGTCAGCCTGTGGAGTATAGGGGGCCAAATGCTACAGAACACTTCCCTCAAGCATTTCAGCAAAAGGAGCGCAAAATCAGGCTAGTGAGGGCTAATCCCAAGGCTATAATGATGAATCAAGAGGACTTGGCAGGCCTACAACATCACTACCACCAGCAACGTGCGCGAAAATCCTCTAGGGGTCAACCACTGCCATATCACTGGAAAATACACAGGCAGTTTAGGTTCATTGACAGCATCCAGTTCCTGTTGGTGCCCCTGGACAAGCTTGTGGGAGCTAAACGGCCTGAGCCATTTCGACTTACAGCACAGTTTCAGCCAGCTATGGGCATTTACCCCTATGAGTACATGGACTTCTGGAAGTGCTTCGATGAGCCCGAACTTCCACCAAAAGAGGCTTTCTATGGCAAACTTATTGGTGAACATATCGGCGACAAGATTACTCAGAGATTCAACTTTTGAGGGATGACATTGGTGTAGAATTCCGGAGATGGTATGATGAAGCAAAGTAACTGGCATGATATATAGGTACTAAAGAGGACATGCCAAGGGTTCAGTATAATAGGTCTAATGTACCTGCTGACACACCTCTTCTTTATTACAAGAGATCAACTGGCATTCTTTTTATTGATATCTCATAAGCATGCATATAGAAATACATGGCCAGTTTGCTTATTAAATACTTTAGTGACATAATTTTCAATATGTCACATTATGACTGGGGACAATTCCATGTTTTTAGTAACAAATTGAGTAACCCTCAATAATCCTAACAATCTGTATATACACTGAACCAATCACCATGTCCCATATTGTGGGTCTTTCTTCACAGGAATGTATGCTTTTGCATTTATTTATACACAGTATTCACTTGAAAATTTCGGATTTTGTGGTGTTTCAGAAGATATCTAAGCATTATCTGATTTCCATTTTTCTTCAATAGAGAAAGGGGGAGACTTACCTCCGTTACCCACCCCTCCTCGCCACTTTGTGCCTGGCATAATGGTGTTTCTCTTGATTGGACCCCCACCCCCAAATATCCTGGATCCGCCTCTGACGGCTTTAGTAGCTACTAAGGAGCTAAGCTCGTCTACTTCCCACATGTCACATAACCAAATAAACAGCCAGCTGATCAGTCTTTAACAGGAGAAGGGATCTCGTCGTTTTTGCGGAGGCAGTTCTTGAAGATTTTCAATCTGTGCAGTGAAAGAGAGCAACCCAGCGCTTCTGCTCACTCAGATCCTTGAAGACGAAATTGTACTTTTGTGTGAGGGTCCAGACGCTTTGTTGTGCATGCCCACCAAATCAGAGTGTGTTTTTTCTCCCTGGTCAGCGCTTTCGTGGTCGAGCAGGCACGAATAATATTCAACGTTGGCTCGCCATGGAAAACTGGTAGAAGGCACAAAAGCAGTCGTGAAGGCACTCTCCAGACTTCAGGGTCCACCCAGAACTAGAGGTGCTCCTGGTAAGTCTTGTTGTACCGCGATGGGCCGAAAGACGTGCAGCATTTCCAGCATGTCAAAGATGAATATTGTTTTTTCCGCAACCTGTCTTCCCACAGTTGATTGTCGAATGGGAGTCGTTTGGGAGAATACTCATACAGCGCGGCGACGAACCTGCCATCCTTGATGTTCAGTAGCACATCCATGATTACGTAGAGGTAGATGTTCAAAGTGCATGAAGCCTCTGTCTTTTTGTGATCTGGATTGTCACTCATTCGCTGGCGAACTCGATGAACTAGCCCTTGTCATGTAGTTTGGCCGTCATCAGACGTTATGAGATCGAGCCACAGAGAGTACTTGATGGTCATGAACTCTCCCATTGTTACGTCGGTCAGGTATTTTGTGACAATTGCCACATCGGGATTCCTCTTGCTAAAGGCGGTAAAAAAATTATTTTTCTCATCCCGTCCTGGTAGACGCCCATGCTCTGGCTGTACAGCTAGGGACGCCTTCTATCGTTACTTCGACCTTCTGGATCTCGGGATTGTAGAAGCCCTCGGTTTCCCTTGTTTAGTTTTGTTGCTGCTCCTCAAAGAGCATCAGGATGCCCTTCATACTGCGGGCGGGCACTTTGAGGTTGATGTTCCACAGGGTGTCGCTTTTGTCTTGGCTGATATTGCGGTATCGAAGAGCTCGGTCGTAGGGTATCACGAGGCAGGTTACTGGTTCCAGATCAGTGGGGCAAGCTCTCCCTGGGTGACCATATCGTACTGCATGCTGATGTTCTCGATGTTATATGACGCGTCGCCGTGAGTCACTATCACCCGGCTGTACATCAGCTCATACTCGAGCTGGTAGCCCAGAGAGTTCTGATAGAAGGAGATGTGGCTCGCGAGCAGCTCAAAGTCTAATGGAATATAATAATGGTTCCTGTAGTCATTGGCTATCGCGCTGTCTACAATGTTGGGATTGCCATTGCTATCTCGTTGCCTGAAATCCTGATCGTCGTTTTTTTCCCACAAATCTGAAGGATATAATCGAGGCCACAGGCCTTCTCCTCGAAGTGAGAGAGGTGAACGTGTTTCTAACTCTGACAGTGAACTCCGGCCTGGAAATGCATATCTCGGATAGACTGCTGTCCATACTCGGGCTAGACGATGGGGTAGATGGCGAACGGCTCAATGAGGGCATGTATAATGGTGACCACCCGTCGATGTTGCTACTACACAAAAACGCTTTGCCTGCACCTAGAGCAGCTCTGTATCTCTTAAAAACATCATAGATGGGGCTCCATCCACCATTCTAACAACGATCAGACTTGGGCATCAACAACACCATATCAGTTGACCATCCCGAGTTTAAGCGCCTCCGGAACGACACAGTAAACGAGTTGAAGATGTCATACATAAGAGATAATCAGGAGAAAGTTCTAGACAATCACAATCTACCAATTTCTCTGGGGCTTGAAATTTTATATACATGAGCATCTATGACCCTGACGCGCCCTCTGAATTCGGAGAGGCACAGCTGCGCAAAAACGCGAAGACGACGTACATCCGGCGAGTAAGGCCGAATACTAGACCCTCTTCTTGCACTAACATATGCGAGAACTCCAGTATCTCCTTCTGGTGATCATGGGTACTTCGGAAGGTCTTGAGTGAAGATATGAGTCAAACTCCTCAACAGCGAGCTTTTTGCTTTGACCGACCGCGGATGTTAGCAGATGGAAGAAAAGTTCTAGTCAGCTCCTTCACTATACCAGGAATTGGATCGTCCAGTATGTGTTGTTGCTCTGCCTGCAGCGAAGCGGCAACATTCTGGACTGGCTCTATCTCTGCCAATAGTTGCTCGATGGAATCATCCACTGTGACCATGTTACTGGATAAGTATACTAATATATTATCCTTTTTTTCTAATAGGAGATTTATGCCCGTCTTGCATGTATAGGTGAATATACTAATAGGTTATCCTTATTTCTAATAGGATATTACATGATGTGTATTGCGGTGAGGCGAAGACACTCGTCTCTTATAAGATGCTGCATTTAGCTGGTTGTTTTTACGCCCTTGCCACACTTTTGTCATGTCTTTGTACCAGGCCTTTTTTCGTAACTGGTCAAAGTGGATCTTGTAGTAATCCCCTAGACAACTCTGGTCACACAGCTATGTGGCGCCTAAAGTAAGTTAACGACCTATGTGTGTTGACCTTTCAATTTATCTTTGGCATGCACATTGCAATAGGTATATCTAAATATAACACACAAAGGGAGAACCTTTATGTCACCTCGGCGTAGGTGGTTCTCCTCGCTTAGCAGCGCATGGGTTTAGGGCCCTGCGAGGGGGTGGGAGGGCCTCTACGGGTTGCTTGCTACATTTCATGCTACGCAAGAAAATAAGTGCGCGCCAGCTGGACAGCGCATTCATTGGGGGGGGGGGGGGAGGGCCCCAGCTAGTAAGATGGGCCAGCTAGAAAAGTGGGCAGGCTAGTAAAGTGCGTCCAGAAAAAGTGTGCCAGAACTGCAATATAGTGCAATGGAAAATGTGTGCCAGAACCCCCCCCCCTCCACTGTATATACTACTAATGATCAGTTAGAAAAATATTATTCTGCATATGTTAGGCAAATATGACCCACATATCACAAAAGTGTACACACTAAATTAAATGTGATTTAAATTTAAACTAACTCGTACGTTGTCCTCTTAGTAATAGTCGACAATTACACCGTTACAATAGATCTATAAACAACCAATAAATATTTTTAATACATGAAAAATTAAGAGAATAATTACTATGTATTACTTTATTAGTTGCGCAAACTCACTCCAAGGTAGGCTGTTCCTTTAATTGTTGAAGAGTAGAAGAAAAACACTCTTACGATATTCATCAACTGATCAGAAATATGCCAAATCGTTATGACACGTAATTCATTAATAATATAGTACAACCTAATTCTACATATGAGGAACCGATTAAACTATAGTCTACTTTATTTAATCAACCCCTTCCTCTTCGTCAGTCCAGTTCGTCAAAAAACTTTTTAAACGACAGCTTTATAATTGGTTCATCAGTGGACCTTTAACGTCTTCCAGGATAAGGTCTAAATTGTTCACCAAAATAAACGTACTCATGAAAACATAGAAAAATTTAAATTGTTGAACAATATTTTAATATATTAAAACGGAAAATAAAAATGTTATATTATAGAATAAAACTTGAAGGAAATACAATAGACAATAAGAAATGTTGGTCGCTATTAAAGTAAGTTATAAGGAAAATGAGCCGTAAGTCTTCTTCTCCTAGCGAATTTCTTGTAGATGATATTCCGGTTTGAGACAGAAAAGAAATAGATGAAGACCCCTCTACGACAAAGACTTCACGCTACTTGAGAGTTAGTTCCGGGCCTACATGATGGGAAATATGAGGATAGGCTGAAACAAGCCTTCACTGTCGTAGGACAAGAGACGATATGATAGAGCTGTACAAACATACACATGGCGGGTACCTCAAGTCGGATCAGTCACCAACCACCGGAGGGCGTTCATTCAAACGAGCCGAAGAACGCGTAAACAAAAGGGTACGACAAATGTTCCTCACCATAAGAGCAACTAAAGCTGAGGTTGTAAATCCCCCCCCCCAAGTTTTAAGGCCTTTAAAGCAAGGTTAGTTCAAGCCAGTGGAGTCGATGGAAATATAGCCAACAACCGGTAAACACATCCTTCCAATATGACAATGCGTCCCTAGGTAGGTCACTATCTGTTAACAGGCTATAAGCCTAAACTATATACAAAAGAGAATAAATATAAGTGAAGTAAGTAATATATGTTTTGCCAACACAGGTGCTCGCACAAGTCATAACGTCCTGCCGCCAAAATAAATATTTATCATAATTCACGATTCGACCAAAGACCATATAGAATCTTTGATTCAACCACTAAATAGTAGCATTTTCAGTCAATATGTGGTGCCACAAGATATCAGTGACGGTGTTAATAAAATTAAACCTAAATCTAGTTCTGGACAAGATGAAATATTGACAAACTTGATGAAAGTAACAATCGCACACAATTAACCTAATCACTCGTATCATTAATCAATAACCTCAAATACCTAGTTACATATATAATTAAAATAGCAAAAGTTGTGTTCATATTTAATTCCCCGGATTAGTCACTAGACCTACTAAAAAGTTATTTGCTAATTAGCCTACTGTCAGCATTTTCGAAAATACTAGAAATAACCATATAGTCTATACATGGTTTTTGATAAACAAATAATATTCTATATAAACATAGTTATTTATTTCATGAGTATAATCTCTCCAGCCAAGGAACTCCTCATGGATGTGATGGAGTTTGTGTCCGTTTTGATTGTATAGTCTGTTTTTTGGGGGGGTTTGTCTGGGATGTTTTGCAAATATTTATCAAGTCTGTGCTTGAAACTGATCACAGAGCATCCTCTCTGGTCACGGATATTTAATGGAAGGCTGTTGAAAAGCTGTGGATCCCTAATTTAAAGGTTCCCTTCAATATTAGTTTCGGCTAAATCATTCAAATGTTCGTCCGATTATTCAACTAATCAATTGTTTAGGAGAAACATCATCTATTTCAAATTCCGAATCGACTAATTCGGTCATAAGTGATCTATCAAAGGCCTTTGATGTCATAATCCATGAAATATTGTTGAATAAATTATTAACATATGGAATATTGGAATGACTGGTTCAGAAATTATTTATCGAAGAGTATAATTTGTTGAAATAAATAGACAAAAATCATCAACTTTAGATGTTCCTTGTGGTATAGCACAATTAAGGGTCTATCCTGGGACCAATATTGTATTTCATTTATGTAAATGAAAAACGGAAATTCTTGTCAACGTAATATTTGGTTATTTGCTGATGGTACAATCTCGTATACATCACATTCATATATTAATACACTATTTTCAATTGCCAACGATCAATTAAATAATATATTCATGTGGTTTTGTGTCAATAAGTTATCTCTAAATGAAAGTAAAACAAAATACATAGTTATCACGTCATCCCATATGAGACTTGATTCAACAGCACTCAATTAGACCAAATCTGAAATGACTGCAATGAGGCGTTGCAAATTTCTTGGCATCTACATGTACATCAATGAACCTTTAATCCAGAACTATCATCTCACCCAATTAGTATATAAGAAAGTTTCTAGAAATTTGTTTTCTATAAAGCAAATGCAGCGTGTGCTACTCACAGACAGTCTTTGAACATTATAGTATACATTGATAAATTATCGTTTTTGCATTTGGTATCATAGCCTGAGGAAATAGCAACACATCTAGTTTTAAAAGTTAATTAGAGTACAGAAGCTAGCAACATTCATGTAATACACAATATTATATTAGCACTGAGCTCAAATGTAAATAATCGGGAATGTGAAAATTTCCTGATTTATTTGTATATCAATCCCTTATGTTTTTGTTCGAACATGGAAGCACTTTCATTCAATGTAACGTTCACAGTAAACGATGACATACCCGATATATGCCCAAAATGAGACCTTGAAGATTATTTTATATTCCTCGATGTCATTCCTCTTTATTTCCTGTCATTTCTTTGGAATAAATAGACAGTACTAATTAAGTTAGATAATTAGACTCCAGAAACCTTTAAGAAACACATTAAATATTAGATTATAAGTGACTGGGAGAATTTCGTTCGTTATGAGTATAAGATGTGATTCTGACTGCCAATAATATTAAACTATTTGAGTCACATTTGAAGATGGAACATAATTATTATAATAGTATCATCCATATTTCTATTATTTTGTGTTGTTCAAATTAAGTTTTTATATATCTATATAATTGTGTGTGTGTGTGTGTATGTTATGGGTGAAATAAGGCAATTAGAGATTATGTTCTGCATATAATGTATGACTGATTAGCTATTTATTGTCATGAGTATGTGAGTGAGTGAGTGAAGAATATGTTTATTAAATTTAGTATGAAATATGTATAAAGCAAAACAAAACAAAAAAACACATCACATACTGATCTACTTATAGTGTCTATGTTTGCATTATATATATATATATATATGATAGATACATCATAATGTTAGATATTTTATATTGTATGTATATGTAATTGAGGATTGAATAAATACTTTTTCAACTTATGTTTGTGTGTATAAGCATTGCAATTATGATGTTCACCTTTTCAACATTGTACTGTGTATAGTTTAAAATTAACTTATAATTTATAATTATATGATATTGAAAAAGTTCATTACAATTACATATTTATATATGAAAATCAATAAAACAATACTGAAAACAAATAAATTTGAAATGAAAGTAAAAATTCATGATCTATAATATTAGTCTTCATAACTGTCAATTAAACGTTTATCCACTAGGTGTCGCTAGATTGTCGGTTACGTAGAATGTTCAATGTTTGCATCCTAGGCATGATGTGTAGATTTTCTTATCGCTATGGGTCCATATCTGATCTCAGTTCTTCAAATCATAATAATACTGGGAATCATGTTCTCTAAAGAAATATAACAAAACCAAGATCCCAGATATACATATATTATTTATCTGGTGATCTTCAAAGCGAAATCTACACAAAATGCTTATTATTTTCACTAAATCACCAAATTAAATTAAATATGAAGAGATGTTGCATGTTGGACTACGTAAGATCAGCAATACATCAGGTTTCAAAAGGTTTAGTTTGTGGTCTGTCATTTGACCAGATTGATGCAGGATGAAAAGTTTTAATTTATCTGATGGCAGTTTCTGCATTATATATCGCACTCGTAAAAAGACATTCCGATGTACAGTTGTTAGAGCCCAGTGTTGTAAACCTTCGTGATGTGGGTTCAAATCTGACTCGTAGCTGTATTTGTGGGATATATTACCCCAGACATTTGCCCATTGGCCATATGCTCCAGGTTTGACCGGGAGAGAAATCGTTCCGAGCATCAGCTCCCAGGCTGTGGAACAAACAAGTTGCCAAACCACATTAAATTCACAGCAAGTAAAGACATATCTTGTATGGCTCTTAAAACCCATTTATTTAAATTGGCGTATGTATAATTTTAAATCAGTTTAGTTATGTATGAAATGCATTTGAGCTACATGAGCTCAGAATATGTTTTAAATGTAAAGCGCCTTGGAGCAATTAAAGTTTAATAAGACGCTATATAAAATATTATTATTATTATAATGTGCTAAACAATTTAAATCAACTTGCAAAAATACCCAAGTATGATGATATTCGCGTTTGATTTACGAGCAAATTGATAATGCTGAACTGTAAATTATTAGAATATTCAACTAACTTTAGTACTTAATTTCAATGCCAGACCGTTATTTAACACCCACAATTAGGCAAAACAAAAATCGAGATAAGCAGAGACATCATTCAGTCACCTATATTATTCAACCGATAAAATTAACCCCTGGAACAGCGCATTATTTTAAATGTCTATTCCGGTTAAAAGGTAATTAAACATTTATCTTATTTAATCATTACACGTGAAGCACACACGAACAATATATTTGGGTGTGCTCAGGTACCAAAAACACACATTATTAATATTATCTAGAACAAGACTCCACATGGGAGAGCGGTTTAACAAATCAGTTTATTTTCAAATATTATTTTTACACACTACATACAAGTTATTAAACAGCTGAAAACCAACTGTACATTAATCGTTATGGATCAACACAAGTATCGATGTGACGAATCCAGTTTTGAAAACATCGGGGAAATACAACTACCAGACTTTGGCATCTTAACACCTCGAATGGACTTAGTGGTTTAGATACAGCACACACAGTTCCACAGACCACCAACAATAATATGTGTAGGCATTTGGCGTCCCGAGAAAAGGCTGGCTGCTACCATTAGAATTAGACAGAGAGCAGCTATACAGTTACACGACACAAGAAAGCAAATATTGACAGACAGAACAGCCATCTCTGTGTCTGTGCGTACACAGGTCAAATGGGAACAGATGTCGGGAACATCGGACTTAGAATATTATTTGTACTACAAATGGACCTAATGCTGACTTCGTTTATCTCTGGACTAATGACTCCTTAATTAATATGATTTCTGGATATTAAAACGTACATATTTATCAAGCATAAATAAAGTTAGGTACAAATCAACTACAAACGCAATAACACTGTAAGCATTTAAAACCTGAAAATAAATTAAAACACACACTATTTTATCAATTATGTTTAAAATATAGTAAAAGATGTTTGGTAAAATATGGCATTTAAAGTGTGTATGACAAGTGCATATATATAAATATATATATATATATATATATATATATAGTTAAATACATTTCCATAAAAATACTTCAAATACAAATAATGGATGGTTATTTAGGCAAGAGGATACCAGGTTCATATAATACAAATCTAAAAATGTCCTTGTAAGATCTAATAAATGTATGTAAATAAAATAGCGTATCTAAATTAAACAGAACACTCCCAAGCAACACCGACCAGCAACAGCGTTGTCATGACTACAGGTACGTTAACAAATATATCGGGGATCGATTTTCGTCACTTCACAACCTTATGGCAGATCTCGTGCAGATTCACATAAAATATACTTCGGTTCTGGCACATATGTGGTGAAAAGTTTGTCATAAGTACAGATTCTCCGACATGAAACAGTAAGTGTAAAACAATAACCAGTTCTACACGAGATGCGCCCAAGTCTCATTGTTCACAATGCCCAATGCTGAGTGGTCCTGATTTCAAATAAACACAAGCAGCTATATAAAATAATATTCTTCTGACAGTCATACATGGCCAGCATTGTATTTATATATTTCAAATAACAAAAATAATTTCATATGATGGGAATTAATGGCTAGAAACCTTTCTAATCTGGTTGGTATATTCGGTAAAATAAGTCAAGCATAAATAACAGTACGTGGTCATATAAGATTTCAGCCGATTAAAAACTATCAAAATATAGCAAAAAACATACAGCTGTTCATAACTATAAATAAAGTTATTTCTGCAAATGAGTAAATATCCAGTGATTCACGAAAATAAAGTTTACACGAAATTAATGAGTACAAACTGTCTGGTTTATAATCAATTCACCTGCTCTGGCTTAGTGTATACGATAATAATTTGGGCAAATTAATATGAAACTCGTATAACAACAACTGGAAATAATTTGATTATATATATATATATATATATATATATATGAGTTCCAAAAACATACATTAAAATAATTGCAAAAAACTTGCAGCAATACACAGTTTAAAACATACATTTGAAATAAACACAACAAGACTAGCAAAATGTCAGAGAAAGTGAACAAATATTTAAAATCTATAAAATAAAGAGTGCCACCAATTAAAGTAAGTCATCTAGCAACAAAAAATTAAACTGTTAATAGATATATAAATTCAAAATACAGGAAGAGTCTCTACACTCAGGTATAGATTCTCAGTTTTAAGATTACGAGTAAAGACACTGAACATTTAACACTCTACACATAAATAATTAATGGAAATCACACCTAAGACACTGCTACTGATTTTTTTCTCACTTGATAGATGACGAACAATCTGAACAAATGGGTTAACAATTGCGTCGAAGATAATCATCAAAATTCTATCCATTTTCTACGTGTTCGTATGATTACACAGAAATTAGTTACAATACACAAACTATGCCAAGACTACATAATTTTTTGTAAAACCTTTCTTTATCACGTCCTACCATAATTTTATTGACCTGTTTCTTGCAAGATATCGAAGTGCCCAACCGACAATAAGAAGCAGCTCGTACTAGCAACTAGGAGACCAATGACTCGTTGAGTTGAATTGGAAACATGGCCAAAAATGGGGAGGGGGAGGGGTCGTACCACAGCAGATGTAGTTCTTGGGTCATACATTATGATTTATACACTGTATGTATAGACTAACAGTAATGATTCTTTAGGTCGTATATGGAGTTACACCAATATGGTGACAACATCTCAGTGTCTTAACCCAAACCCGAGGTATAATCAGCCAACGGACAGATAGACAGATAGATACATGATGATTTCTGGTCACACATCCTCTGTACAGATCCTGAGATTAATTTTAGCCAGGCATGACGACCATCGAGTACAGTAAGCTTGTCAAAGGTAGTAGATCATCAGTAAAAGGTCACAGAGTCTTAATAAATAGGTACTTCACTTCCATAATTCTGACGTACTTCTACTTATCGCGTCAGCTAGTATGCTGTTCTCATTTTATCAACAAATTCAGGTCAGATTATCCAGGTTCGGTTGTAGTGTGGACAAACAATAAATAATAAGATTTCCTTCGAGTCCTTGAAAAATTCCTACTCCAGACTGATTGGTTCAAGATTATCAAAGAAACTATATTTCATACAATCCTCGGCAAGTAATAAATGCAATCACTAAACTGGTACCTTCATCAGAAACACTGTTCACATAAAGGCAATCGTTTTAAATGCGATTATTTCAAACGTGAGTGTTTTGGGTCAATCTTTCTTTGTTACGCATGACGAGTGAGAACACATCATCCGCGGCGTAAGTATATTACTGAGACAATACTGGTTTAGCATTAACAAAATGCATCTTTTTCATAGATCAGCTGCCACTTTTATGATGTTTCAGCCTCTACCGTAATCAGCTTCCCCCGTGATATGCATGATAAAATTATTAACAGAGAAAGCTGCACTTACAGATCCAGTTGGAATATCAAAGACCGACGGATATGCTGTGCTGAGATTATAATCGGATGGGAGTCTTAAGAAGCACTTGTTATTTTGTCGTACAAAGGTCGCTGCAGAGCCTGCTGTCCGGCTCCATTTTGGGCAGAACAAATACCAACCGATCAAGTAACGAGAAGGATAACTTGTGTAGAATTGAACAAATGCTCTCACTAAATCCGAGGAAACCGTGGCAACCGACGTAAGCCAATAACAAATGAGAAGAAATCAAAATAAATTCAGAAAATCCTAGACAATCACTGCATAAAATAAACAAATCAAGCTGCATCTGACAATCTGTAAAGCAGTAACGAGGCCGACAAAATAATGTGATTAACAAAATCTAGGAAGGTCTTGGATATAGAGTATGATCTCTTATGGTACATAATGTTAACATCATATACAAATTATAATAATTACATATACACATTATTAGAAAAATCTAACACCTCTAAATATGTCATTAATGGTTATTTCAGCAGATTTCTTTTCAAGTTAGCATAAATATAAAATACATGTATGTATGCAAGTATTTTATATATATATATATATATATATATATATATGTATATATGTGTGTGTGTGTGTGCATATATATTCACTTATATTTGTAGTCATTTAATATATTTTGAAAATCAGCACAGATATGCATTAACTAAATCTTGCAAAAACTCAGTGCAAACATATGACACTTCCCCCATAAAGCAAACCAAATAGTATCACATGATCCAGTCATGTGGTCATAAATCGTTCACATGACTACACACATCATGTGACCAATCACTGTCTCTAAAGTGACCAATCAGTAGTCTGGCATTAGACTGAAGTAGGTCATTCGCTGTTAACAACTGCCTCCAGATTTCACAACAAATCACAAAATATTCACAGGATGTGTGCCACTGCTGATCGTTCACATCAATTTAGTTGGTCACCGACTGTGGAATGGGAGGATCGCTGTTTGATGGTGATCCAGACAGTGGACTCTCCTGACCACCACCCGAGATTGAGCGCTGACGGAGCGGTTTGTCGTACTCCTCCATTGAAAGCGAGCGCATACGTGGTAGTCTGGTGACGTGATGCATTGGGACAGATGACACTGAAATATAGAAAATATTGGTAAAAAAAATCTCTTTGTTGGGTGCATTACGTTAGATCATATTATCAATATGTACATTGTTTACTTGTATAGCTATATATAACTGACAACAAGCTTAAATACTAGAAAACAATATCCTATTTCTAGATCTGTAATCAAACACATACACAATTCAACATAATAACCATTGTCAAGTAAGAACTTCTAAACCACAACAAAGTTAGCTCACATCCACCATCAATATAAAAGTACACTTCAATCGATCAACAGCAAAAGTTAGGATGTTCAGTTAACAAATAATATGCTGAGTTAAGATCAGGATAACTCTCATATGAAACATTGTAACAAAACAAAGTACCATTGTTTATTGAAAGCTTTAGAGCATCCTTTTGTTGATGAATGTGTGCATACTGAATAATAATAATAATAATAATAATCACATCCTTAATATAGGTTACATCTCCATATAAATATGAACACATACCTAGTCCAAGACCTTGAAGAAAATACTGGAAACATTCTGCCAGCTTCTGAGGCTAAAACATAAATGGAGCAAGTTATATAAATAAATAAACAGATATTGTTGTGGTAGTGCTACTGTTTACAGTAAAATATTTGTTAGCATCTAGTCCTCCATCAAATAACAATCAATTGTCTAACTTAGAATTTATTAATACAATGACATGCAATTTGATCATAGGTTTGTAGAGCATTGTTAAGTACAAGTGATTCCTTTTAGAGCATCAATCAACTACTGACAGACCAAGGTCACATCAGGAGATATAAGGTCAGGTTAATGAGTACAGATAATGAAGTCTTACTTGGCTGATTACTTACCTTCTCCTCGAGGACATTGGCCACACCTGCCACTTCAATAAATTCGACCTTGTCTTTGTCCTTAGATGACTTGACCAAGATCTGGTGGAGGTTACGGGTGGTCATGTTAAACATCGACTTGGATCCGGTCACCATCAGCACTGGACACCTGGATCAAACAACAGATATGGCTTACAGCATGTGTGTGTGTGTGTGTGTGTATGCAAATGTACAGTGAACACATCTATTAGCAGTCTGAAAAAGCTCCAGTTGACTCACTGTTGTACAAGTTATTATATATATACATGTGTGCGTGCATGCGTGTGTGTGTGCGTGTGTGTAAAAAGAACAAAGATTACTGAGCAACAAACATTTATGTGATTGGCAAATTATATCTAAACTTTCTTTAAATATCCATATTTACATTGTAGGCCATTAATATTGTATAAGTTCACTGTACCGTGCCTTCAAATTACTACTATGAGTAATGACAGTTTAATAAATATCTCATTTCTTATTAGCATAATTTGTCTGACTTATTATACAAATTCTTATTTATAAAACAGTACCCAGTCTTCATAGAAACACTTACTTTAGCTTCTTGATAGGATCAGCCAAACTTGTACGTCTATAATAAAAAATAAATACTACATACATCGATATCATTCCCATACATTAAGTTACTACAAATTCGACAGATTTTATATAATGGATTTTGGAAACAGCGGACGAAGTCTATTTTACACGTGCATCATAGTATTATAAATATTTGACAGTGTTGGCACTTTTCAACTTTATTCAAATACTCGGCATTGTTGGACAGCTTAATTTGTATAAATCCATGTGGAAGTCATATTATGCATAGTTAAAACTGTATGTCAATGCGCAGAGATTGATGCGCGCATATGACGTATGCGTATGGCAAAAACGGTCAAAATATTCATTAACATTTCCCAGAAGAAAATCCCAGCAGGACTTCTGTTGTTACTAAATGCTCCAAACTATTATTAGCTCCGAGTATAAGATTATTCATAACAGAGAACAGTCAACTCACTTGAGGAAAGCATCAACAAATTTCTTGAGGTTTTTCGGGTTGGTTCTCTGTCTCAGAACTTCCTGATAGTTCTCGATCGCACTCTTTAACATGTCCTGATCGGTGTTCTTGTTTGCCTGAAAAAACAAACAAACAAATGGTCAACAAACGAACAAACGAACGACAGAATGAAGTTAACCCAAAGACAACGTTTTCAGCAACCTCGAGTACAGAAATCGACGTCTGATACAAAAATGATCTTCAATTTCACATTCAGGAAATAATTTTTTTTGCAAAAACGGAAGTTTGAAAGAAATCCATTATGATTAGTACTCGTGGAAAATTGGGTTAGAGCCGTTCATGGCAGTCTTTTAAAATAATATATGGTCTCCAAAAAGCATTCAGTGGCATAAGTATGACGCTCCGGATTAGGGGTGTCTAATAATTTACCAAATAGGATCGAGTTAATTTATAATTATTTGGAATATTCACCGAAAACTAAAGTAAAACAGACGGAGTTATGTTTATGTCACCCAGGAAGCTATCCATTTTTTTCTATTTCAATTAAAAAAGAAGCAGACTTTATGGAAATCACGACTCACGATGTACCTTTATTTTTACAGTCGTATATGATCTTATTACTGAAGAAGGGGGGGTGGGGGGTGGTTCTATTAGCCAAACCCATTGACAGTTCCGGTGAATTATTATTACCTGGTTTGCACATAAGTAAAAGCACATCCTTGTCTATTTAAAAAATATTTAGTCAAAAACTGAAAGCGCAGAAACATTCGCAGAAGTGTTCATCAATTCGGATCCGATAAAACCTGTTGCAGACATTAGTGAAAAAAATCAATCAATCAACATAATAATGTAAATAAAGTGTTAGAATTCTGTTCGTGCACTCGTGTGGAATATAACAAAAATATAGTAGCGCATGATATCAATTAATTATCAGTACTTATATGAAAGAATTTCATTCAGTCAAGTCATCTAGATAAATCAATATAGATTCAAATTAAGCCAGTCGGATACTACGGTTATTATCAACGTATTTAAAGTTTCGTTCTTTAATCTTGAGTTGTTCATGCGTTTAATAGGAATTCTGTTTTCTACTTAATGAAAAATAATGAACTACTACATCATAGAATAAGGAGGTGAGAAATAAATTATTAAAAAAAACGTATGAAATAACTAACAATGGGTGTCAAAATCAAGAGGATGCCAAATAATGAGTAAACATTGCTAAGATGATTATTAATTATCACTTACATATTGGTCTATAAATAGGATCGTGGTATTGATATCACAACAAAACATTCATGTAGAATCGTCAACAATTACCAGTGTATCAAATTTTCTTTTCAATATCATTCAAAAGCACACAAAAACGCCACTGAATTGTGTATTCTAAGCCCGTGTTACCAGCATGTATGTATGTGAATGTTTGTGTGTGATCAATTAGAAAACAAATAACACACACACACACACACACATATATATATATATATATATATATATATAGGCAAACTCTACAATTCTTTACATATTTATTTTCTAGCATAATAGAGTTTGGAATCAAAGTGTTTCGTCTTTTGTTTTAAATCAGGCTTAAAATGAACCAAAAAATGGTAAAACTCGTCACCATAACCGACATAAGTAATTTAGTGTAATCATAATCAAAATGGTATTTACTATGTTTGTGGCTAACAAAGCTATGGATTTTTATTTTATTATCATTTAAGATAATTATATATATATTTTATTTAATTTAAGAGTGATATTATATTGATATAAGACACGTATATAAACCAAAGAACAATTTTCAACACCACCGTCATCAAATATGAAAGATTTCACATTTACTATTTTGTTATTAGCATATTCATCAAAACATTAAAATTGATCATCTACTTTTCCAGTTTTACCATCATAATAATATTAATTATGTTTTGTGACAAGCCCAAACGGCTCCAATATGGTGGCTGCCGTAAAATGTAGTTTAGGTCTAAATATTTCAAACGCTTTCCGAGATCAAACAAGATGTGTATGACGTTAAATAGATCAACTTTACCCGATTTGTTACATTATGATATATCACGGTGGTTCAAGATTGTAATATAGTCTTAATACAGTTTAGTCTGATATGGTAACATTATGACATCCAAATTAATCAACATCACTATCATCATTCCTTCGGCCTTAAACATCACGTAGTAGAGTTTTAGTCACACACACACACACACACACACACATACACACACACACACACACACACACAATTAATTGGTTAAATATATAACAAAAACGATCAAATATGGGAGTGTGAAATAAACACAAACACACACATTTTTACCTTCTATAATATTATGCAATATAATAAAACAGAGAAATATCAAAAGCATCGATTTTAATAAATACAAACTTTCACTGAAATAAATAATTATGTGAATCAGATGGAGTATGGTAGATAAAGAGAAGCTGAAAGTGATAAATTTCATCATCATCCATAAAGTGCAGATATAGAATGTTGACTGGATATTTTAGCGAAGGATTTCTAAAGGCAAGCACTATATGACCTATGAAAAACACAAAACAAAATTAAGGAAATGCCAAATATAAGTGAACTCTGGTGGTGCAACAAAAAAAAGAGAGTCATTACATTACCTCAAGTTTACCCTTTAACGACCGAGGTTGAGCAGCGAGAAAAAAAAAACAGCAGATGGCAGCCAATATTACATATTGATACAGGACGACGGCGAATTACTAAAAGCTATTGTAATCACAGAATATTGATAACTAAAGAGTCACGAGTTGGCGTGTTGCTGTAACACACTGATGATCGAATATATGTAAACGTGATGATGATGATGGTGATGATGAACCGTCCACTGTGTATGAGATGATGTTCCTGTGGTTATAGTTATAGATGACGTAAGATAGGCAGTAACACGTACACACACGCACATACACACACACACACACACACACACACACAAATAATCTGAGAGGTTTTTTTTACTGAAAACTGTGTATTTCCAGAAATAATTATTTCCACTCACTCACTCACTCACTCACTCACTTAACCCCATGTACCAGACAATATATCTTGTGATACTTATTTTTTTCTATTGTTCAGTATATAATTAAGAACCCAATAAGTAAAATAAACTGTATTTGCTCATGTATATAATTACTTAATTTAGTTGGCTAATAAGCAAATAATATATATATATATATATATATATATATATATATATATACCACACACACACACACACACACACACATATATATATATGTGTGTGTGTTTGTATATATATATATATATATATATATATATATATATATATATATATATATATGTATGTGTGTGTGTGTGTATGTGTTACATTTTAGAAGTGGAGTGAGAAAGCAACCAAATGCATATAGCACATATCAATGCACATCTGTACATTTTGTGCAACATTCAATATTAATTATGGATACAGCCTGTATCTCATAACTGCCAAATACAAATAGAACCATGTGTACAAATTAATGTTTATAATCAGGCTGTGCATAAATAAGCAGATGTTAAACTGCCAAAAATGTCATGCACCAAGCATCAGAACTGTGATTGTATTAATACACTCGGCATAAGCCACAGTCAGCAGAATTAAGCAAGCTGTAGTCCTCTTTAAAGACAATTCTAGTTCACAGCTGATAACATCAGTAAGAATCAAACAATATTACAAACAACATAATTATTAGATCTTATAATAAATAGACAACACGGTGTAGAGATGAAGAAATATGATTTATGTATAGTGTATTGTGAAAATGGATGATATGTGTTACATATGAGGGTATGTATGGCTATCTATATATATATATATATTAATGCATATTACACCATCAATAGAGCACTGCTTAAGTGATAAATACATACATGCAGTCACAATCTTCTGTTTGTGTGTGTGTGTGTGTGTGTGTGCATGTGTGAGCATATAGGCCAACCACGAGCTAAATTCACTATAAATTCAAATCTCAGAAAAAAAGATGAGTTATTAATTTGTTCTTCAGAAAGGCAATTTTTGTAATATCTCTGGGAATGAAAAGTCCGAAACTTTGCTACAATATGGGAGTGTATTTTCCTATAACAGAAGTTGCCAATAAAAGATAGAAAAACATGACCTCTAGGACAATAGTGTATACTTTCCAAATTTTCTTGACTAGGGATGTGACTATAATGAAACTAGTGTTTTATGGCTAGCATTCCTGGTCCCTATGTGCCTACATGTGTGTGTGTGTGTATATGTGTGTACATGTGTGTGCATGCTTGCATGCACACCTTATCTATACAAATTAACTAAAAAGTTAACATATATAGCACAATACTAACATTACAAAATCCATATCATAATACGAGCCTACTGCTACCCTAGCAGCACACAGAGACACACAGAGATAACAATCTTCTCAGCGCAAACACCGAATGATGAATTACCAAAAAATAAACAGCACAGAAAATATGCCACAGTTACTGCTATTCGAAACTTAGTTGATATTTATTAATTTAATGTTCTATTCTGAGATCTGGTCCAGTCAATGATGCTAAAATAACTGAACTCCAAATTAAAAAAATGGAGTTAATACTTCATTTCTAGCATTTACAGAACGTAAATGCTTTAAACAGACAGATTATGGCAGATCGTTAGATCACATTTGGATGACAATGCACATGGCCCATTTCTTCGAGCTGACCTACCCTTAATACGTGCCCACCCACACCCCGACACCAGAATGACCTCTTCACACTCTGGAGTCACCCGACCCAATTATGTCCACTTACCAGTCCAAATCGATGAATGACCAGATACGCCTCAGCCGATGGATTCATTCCGATGTGATCTAATCTCCAGTTAATTAGCTGAAATAATAAAATGTCAGAACATGACAAGCAATGAGTATATGAGTGGGGGGGGGGGGGTAAATCAGCCATTTAGGGTGTTATACTATAGGTCAAGGTCATTGTGTGTAATTTTATGATCTTGTTAAAAAAGAAGTGTTTTCACACATACATCTGCATATCTATCAATCTAGCTATTGGCCCATGTATTTTTATTTGGCTATCTCTCTCACTTCAATCCACCCACATGTCTGTCTGTCTGTCTGTCATATCTGTCTAGCCTCCATCTTCTCCTTTGTCTGTTTATCTGTATTGTCTCTGTATTGTCTCTATATTGCCCCGTCTATTTGTCCATGAGTTATCCCTTCATCCCTATACCTCCAGTCCCAACCTCTCTTCTCTCTACTTGTCTCTCCATCTGTCCATCACCTCTACCCCCCCTGTTGTATTTTACCTTATCTTTGACAGACTCTATAAAGCCAGCTGTAGTACCAGTACAATGTATAAGACACACACCAAGGACTCGCTCTTGATGAGAAATCTGTTTAAAACAATTAAAATAATGTTTTATATAATAATAATAATAATATGTTATCATATAAAAAATGGATTATAATCCTTAGGTCTACATGTAAATAAACAATATATATATATATATATATATATATATATATATGTGTGTGTGTGTGTGTGTGTGTGTGTTATCCACACACACATATACACAGTATGTGTAGTTAGTTCATTGATCAGGTTGATTTAAGTCATTCTATATCCAAGATAGTTAGATGATGATTGATGTTTTACGGCCACTTTTGTGCACAAGGTAGGCTAAATGGGCCGAGCGACCTCCAAAGGTAATGAGACGAAGTGAAAGACGAAACAACCTTCCGATATGCCCACACCGGGATTCGAACACGGGTGGTAGTGATCTGTGGTCCAACACGCTACCACTAGACCACGGAGGCACCCTCCAAGATAGTTAGACAAATGATGCTAAATAATATTACTGGGGATGACTTATTGTTTAGACATTAGCCCCTTACACTGACAAAGCTAATATCATTATCATATGTTTATAATAGGATTTAAATATTCTACAATATATCATAACATGGTGATGTATATTATGCTAACTTTATTACAATAAACCAGCATAAATAATGATTAAATATAAGAGATTATAACGTTATCCATTTGACATCATCACATTATGTCGGATACCCCCAAATGACAATGTACATACACATCAGTAAATCATTCATTATCAGTAATAGGTTAGTAAAAAATTAACAGATTACTTTTGACAAATGTATTAATATGAATTTAACACGTCACATCAATAAGACGAGCAGCCTAATACACGTACAATTTTAAGAACATCCGCTGTCTAAAAGCATTATTATCGCAAGGACCCTATTATATGGCATATCTGATTATAACATCAATCGCCTTTAGGGAATTCAGAATGGTGCAGCGCATACAATGACAAATATTTAAAAATATGATCAGATCACTCCAATTCTTCAAATATCAAGATATGGCTGCCGACAAGATCACGCATCCATTTAAAGATTTTACTAACAACTTATGAACCAATCAATGGCAATTCGGTTGATTATCCGTGTGAATTGGTGTCCTTTAGAAAGTCATCATCAAAACTCTCGTCATCTAATCAGACACAGCATACCCAACATTTATTTGGAGCAGGTTGGTGATGGGGATTACTAGCATAGCATATCTTTAAAATTTTAAATCTCAATAAAACTTAATTGTTCAAGGTTCAGTTTTCAGATCAATAATTACTATCATTCAACATGTCAAACTGGATTTTTGTCAAAAGTCTAAACTGTTTAGAGTACTTGTATCCAAGTATATAGCTCAAGTACTCGAGCCACTCTCGACTTCATGCACGTCTACTCCCCATAATGTTAAAAGCAACAGAATATAATTCAAGAACAAAGTTAATTTAATGTTTAAACTTGCCGCAAATCTTGCAAGAATGTTGGCCCCAGCTCCTTCACCAAAACAGACGACTTCCTTGATCCTGAAAATAGTCCACATTTTGGTTGTATAATAACGTTGATTAAATCTGAACAAATGTATGACAAAACATATTCACACAGAGATGCACACAGAGACGCGCACGCACGCACGCACACACACACTCATTAAGAACATTTCATCAGATCCAATATTAGCAAGTTGTCATACTAAAACTTATGGTGTCTCACCAGTTACCAAATATCCCCATTATACAATGTGACTGATTCATCAGGGTGATAAAATATCCTACTTGAAGACACATTACAGCCTTTTATTCCTTAACATATAACACATGATCAAACACATCACTATACCCCGTTAAGTGTTCTATAATAATATCATCATCTGATCATTTATCTCTCAGATGGGTTTAACTTCTACACATAATGATATGCATAATTATTAACTGATCACGTGACCCAATTACTCAACAGACTAACAGTTTCAGATTAATCACCCATTAAAGTAACACATAACTTGCCACATTAGTCCACACATCCTTAACAATAAATAAAACACAGAAATAAAGACCTGAGTTTTTTTAAATTTTTTATCGAATAATAAACTACAAATAAAGAGGTACTGAGATTGTTAAAGGTCGTGACTTTCAGACTATTATTCCATTATACTGCTCCAGAACATCACAAACTTTTTAAAATTATTTATTTGATGAGTTAACATTTCACATCCTGTGAGTTCTAACAACATCAACATACAGGATTCAAACACATTTTGACATCTCTGGACTTTCCAGGATCTTCCAATGTCAAATTCAAGGACCGTTTCAATGAATTGATGAACTTTTAATGTGCACACACACACACCACACACACCACACACACACACCACACACGCACGCACACAGAATAGTGTAGAAGAGTTTGAAAAAAATAAAAAAAATAAAAAAACCTTTTTTTTCAAAAACCCAATAAAAAAAAAAAAAAACGGGAAAAAAAAAAAAAAAGACAAAAAAAAAAAAAAAAAAAAAAAAAAAAAAAACCCAAAGACACCCCTAATTCTGAAAGTCTTTACTGTAATCTTTAATGACTATTCTAGTCCTATTATCTATGTGGACTATTCTAGTCCTATAATCTATCAGATATAGAACTGTGAGTCGCACATACAGTCCCTGGACAACTATATTGCCCACACCACTAGCTAAGCCATAATGACTTTTATAAGGATAACTGTAGTGTGTGTGGTTTTGTGTGTGTGATTAATTAGCTAATTCTAGCTATTTTAGCCTCTTCTCAACCTCAGACCACAAGTTGTGTTGTTATTCTGTACAAGGATCATTAAATTAGCTTGATTACTTCACTACTAGTGTGTGTCTACAGCAGGTAAAGGAGGGGGGGACATTATTGACATGATGATAATATATAATGGTACAGCTATCTCTCTCTAGCTCTCAATAGGTGTGCGCGCGCGCGCGTGCGTGTCTATCTATCTAAAATATGACAATAAAGCTCCCTGACAGAGTCTATCTATCTATCTATCTATCTACTTTAAGATAACATGATACTATACATAATTCTCTCTCTATCTTTATATCTATCTACATGTATTTATCTATCTATCTGTCTATCTTCTAACCAATTTTCAAAAGTTAAATGGCCTGTATCAAGATCTACTGTGAGGTGGATAGTAACAGTATAGTACAGTTTTGATGATGAATAAAGCTAGATAGCACTCTGATGACACTATGATGACACTAATAGATGACACTAAACTTATACCATATGCTGACACCAGACTGACACTATTAGTGATAACACTAAAATGGCACTAAATGCTAACGTGTGCACTTTAAACACTAAATGATGACACTAAATGATGACACTATTGTGGCACTAAGCGAAGACAGTTATACTAACAAGATCTAAAGTGAAAAATATAATCATATGTTAATGGTTAGACAAAGTATAATTTGTACATGCCAACTATAACATTAACAACAAATAGATCACGTAATGTTATAATTGATATTTTATCAGTCTGTCTGTCATATGTAATGAGAGCATCTTCCTTAAAGTTAATAAAATCTCAATTAGGAATTGAACTCTCACACGTGATACACGTTTAACCATTTAGTCCATTCAAAAAACATCTCAATCTATCTAACAGGTAAATGTTTAACTGGAATAGATACATGGGGGGGGGGGCACTGTCTATATAGACCGCGTGTCTATGGCAGCTAAATGTGTTAACTAAAGGTTAAACGTAACAAGAAAACCTCATAAATAAACGTGTACGACCAGACGTGAGTAATTGGTAAATGGGATGTACATTAAATGGTCACGTGTCTTGTACAACAAAACGGCTCCATGTCAAGTACACTGAGAACAGCAATGGGTCACATAGATCCACATCAACAACAAGTCACATACAGCAAAAACAACAATAGGTCACATACAGCAGCAACAACAACAACAGCAATAGGTCACATACAGCGACAACAACAACAGGTCACAGTTCGGACATAAAGCAAACAGCCAGAGAGTATTAATGCTGTTTCTGACTAACACACACACACACACACACACAAACAAACAAACAAACAAACACACACAAACACACACACACACTAGCAGCAATTTATTCACTTCGAGATACTACGACAATTATTACGAAGGAGGGACTTGAGACAGACACGTGATACACACACGAGGAGGACAAATATTAAATCAGAGTGTTTCATCTCTCTGACGGCGTGATGTGATATGACTAAAGATCCGCTCAAGTGAGATGGGTCTACTGTAAAGTGTTGGCCATTGATGGCGACACTCCCACGGATGATGATCCGCTCATACATCAACCTAAATAGAAAATCAATGATATAGCCGCGTGTCGCTGACCGGAGTCTCCGGTTGAGATGATGATACAGACGTGGAGAATGAATGAGGATGAGGCGCGGCATCCCGACTCCGAAAACGACACCGAGTCTTCATCAATATTGGAGAGAATATGGCTCTTTGATGGGGGGATGGGGGAGGGGGGCGACCAGGGGTCAACCTGGGTTGGGGGTAGACAAATCGTCGATCAGCTCTCAGACTGCATGCGGCTGAGATCGAAGTGATACATTTGAGCCGTAACAAACTTACTATAATGTCGAGGGGTACTCAAATGTATTACACGGTAAAGGAAATGAACACCTGTTAAGTCTCCTACCCCAGTGTCACATACATGTATATAATCGGTCAGTTTTATGTCAACTGCGTGACGTGAATGGGGAAAATGGCCATTTCAATAAATCTCCATAGATTATCATGTTATGTACGTTACAGGTTCTGTATATGTTAAGAGCTTTACCCGCTGCAGGTTTAAATATCCCTTTACGTATAAAATGCTGCAAGTTTTACGTAAGAAGTAAAACCTGTAACGTAAACGCCATAACCTATTTGTTATTAAATGTACACCTTTTGCAGATTTGAAATAAAGGTTCTACGCATATACTGTATGCCATTGCCTTATACATCAGTGTTTATAAGTGTTACAAGTTTTACATATTTGACCATACATCTTCATAGTGTAACTGATGGCCAGACAACTGGAGTGCTAAAATTGGCTAATTGACATTCAGAATGTCAAATTTATCATAAAAACGATAAGCCTTCTGTTATATTATGTTGCTATAGCAATGCCACTTATATAATAATGGAGAAATGCTGCTATAATACACTAGAGGAGATGGTGAATAGCATGTATTATTAACACAAGACAAAAATAGCACATTTACTGTGATTTAGAACAAATGAATCCCTCGTAGACAATTATTGATGATAATTGGCCCAAAACTAGTAAATGTTCGAGTTGGTGATCTGTGTAAGTGACATAATGTCACCCGGAGAATAGCCAAGTATGGCTGATATTTCTGTAACATTTAATCAGTCACCACTTACTCACATAGCTAGTTATCTCTAAAATGTAGACGAGCTGGTAGACAGACAAACAGGACAGACAAACAGGACAGATAGAGAGACGGGCAGACAGACAAATAAGTAGGCTGAGATTAAACCAGCTTAAACAATTAAAACTGCCGACTTAAAATATTTTCCCCTCAAACAGTAAATGACTATAAATTGTCATTTTAGTTCCTATAACTCAATAAAATAATTATATTTGATGTAGAAAAATAAAACAGAAAATATTGCGAATAATAATATTATAAAAAACATCGTAAAATATATTAAAATTTTTACAAAAATTTTTTTAAAGGGGGACATTTCCCCCTTTTTCTCCTTTTATATATATATATATATATATATATCTTTATTTATGGGTGTCGTTTTTACTATAAAAAGTTTAATTTTATTTTTTCCCCCTTTTTTTTATACATAATACAATTTAAAAAAAATTTTAAAATTTTTCCAGAAACGTCAATAAAATTTTTTTTTTTCCAGAATAAAACATCCATCCTTCATTCTTTTGTATTTTCTTTTTAAGTTTTATGGCATAATATTTTGGAATGGGTCTTGTTTGTATTTAGTGTGCTTTATGTCTACACTGGTACTACTACTACTACTACTACTACTATAATTTATTTATTACTTAAAAAGAGTCTCTATAATTAAGTAGTACAAGACCGATATTTTTGACATCGTGTCTTAAATATCTCCATATCTGAAATCTCCATATCTCAAATCTTTTACACTGACTGAACTTATATTTTCAAATATCATCCAATGAAAAAACTCCTGTCCAAAATATTCTAGTTCAAAATGATCTTTGTTATTATTTATTATTATCAAGGTAGGACAATGTGCAATAAATTTATAAAGAATTAAATGTTTAGGATTGGTTCAGTCACGAAACTAAATAATTATTGGAATTATATTACGAATTGATGAAGAAGAGAATATTTCAGCTACTCTAGTTGACTGTCAGGTACATCACACAGGTCAACTGTCACCAGACAAGTCAGGTACATCACACAGGTCAACTGTCACCAGACAAGTCAGGTACATCACACAGGTCAACTGTCACCAGACAAGTCAGGTACATCACACAGGTCAACTGTCACCAGACAAGTCAGGTACATCACACAGGTCAACTGTCACCAGATAAGTCAGGTACATCACACAGGTCAACTGTCACCAGACAAGTCAGGTACATCACACAGGTCAACTGTCACAAGACAAGTCAGGTACATCACACAGGTCAACTGTCACCAGACTAGTCAGGTACATCACACAGGTCAACTGTCACCAGACAAGTCAGGTACATCACACAGATCAACTGTCACCAGACAAGTCAGGTACATCACACAGGTCAACTGTCACCAGATAAGTCAGGTACATTACACGGGTCAACTGTCACCAGACAAGTCAGGTACATCACACGGGTCAACTGTCACCAGACAAGTCAGGTACATCACACAGGTCAACTGTCACCAGACAAGTCAGGTACATCACACGGGTCAACTGTCACCAGACAAGTCAGGTACATCACACGGTCAACTGTCACCAGACTCAGGGACATTACAAGGTCACTGTCACCGACAAGTCAGGGAATCACACAGGTTAATGTACCCGACTTGTCAGGGAATCAAAGGAACTGTCCCAGACTTAAGTCAGGTACATCACACAACTGTCCCAGACAAGTCAGGGAACAACGGGTAACTGTCACCCGAAACAGGAATAAAGGTTAACTGTCACCAGACTTAAGTCAGGTACATCACATAGGTCAACTGTCACCAGAAAGGGAGGTCATCACACAGGCAACTGTCACCAGACTTAAGTCAGGACACACACAGGCAACTGTCACCAGACTCAGGTACATCACACAGGTCAACTGTCACCAGACAAGTCAGGTACATCACACAGGTTAACTGTCACCAGACTTAAGTCAGGTACATCACACAGGTCAACTGTCACCAGACAAGGCAGGTACATCACACAGGTTAACTGTCACCAGACTTAAGTCAGGTACATCACACAGGTCAACTGTCACCAGACAAGTCAGGTCCATCACACAGGTTAACTGTCACCAGACAAGTCAGGTACATCACACAGGTCAACTTCACCAGACAACTCAGGTACATCACACAGGTCAACTGTCACCAGACAAGTCAGGTACATCACACAGGTCAACTGTCACCAGACTAGTCAGGTACATCACACAGGTCAATTGCACAATACAGAACTGACTGGCACTATATTACACAGGTCATTGACACCAGATCACACACAGATCAGTGATACAACAACACATTGACCAGTGTTACCCTACCACACAAACTATTGACATCCTACCACACAAACTATTGACATCCTACCACACAAACTATTGACATCCTACCACACAAACTATTGACATCCTACCACACAAACTATTGACATCCTACCACAAAGACTATTGACATCCTACCACACAAACTATTGACATCCTACCACACAAACTACTGACATCCTACCACACAAACTATTGACATCCTACCACACAAACTATTGACATCCTACCACACAAACTATTGACATCCTACCACACAAACTATTGACATCCTACCACACAAACTATTGACATCCTACCACACAAACTATTGACATCCTACCACAAAGACTAGTGACATCCTATACTCACATTCAATAAATGTCATATTATGATGATAATGTAAATGGTTTTGTGAAAGGATCCATGGATCAGTTCTCAAAGCCATCATCATCATCATCATCATCATATAATATATGATTATCATTGAAGCAGCCGGTAAAACAGTTCCATGCCAGGCCAGTAGGTGGAGCCACCAGGTGAGATGTTGACACCATGCCTCAGATGACAAAACAGCCAACATTAAGTAGCCAGTGTAATGTTGTGACATTTAGCCTGGTTTTAGTCAAAGCTGGTCCCATTAGTCCCTAACCACGTCCATTATTCTATTCACTACAATAGATAATACCCTCCATCACGCTGTGCCGGGGCCTAATTCATTCCGCCAAAAAAAAATTAAACCCACAACCTGATTCTAAGCCAACAGATATTAATCTCCGGCCAGAAATTCTAAACGATGGCCCGGGCGTTGAAAGAAAATGGCATCCCTCCGCGAGTGTCCCAACTCATCAATATTTCACCGGGCCTCATCGGTAAAACGATCCAGCCGAATGGCTCGCCGATAAGTCATCGCTCGGCGAGTCATACGTAGAAATTTGTCGATATTACGACCATTTCGCCATCGACAATCTCGCTACAGCCTTGACGGCCCATGACGTCAGCCACTTAACTGACTTATTAGCATCATCCCGGGCCAACAAAACTAATGTCCCATTATTAGTCGTTTTAGGGTTTTTTCCGAAAATATCAAATGCAAATGTTATCCCGGCAGTAATACAGTCCTCGATGGTAGGTCATCTCATTTGTTGTTGACCCAAAAAATGTCTATTTACAATAATGATAATATCCAATTTATCACTGTTCTATCATTAATCATTATAGTATTACATAAATTGTATTTGTCAATGGTTCCCCTCTGAAATCATGACAATTATTATTTTCTATTGCCATATTTTGATGTATATGGCTTCATGCGTGTCTCCACGTCTAATCTTCCACGTCCGAAACAGAATAAATTATTTAATGAAATAAAATGAAAGAAAAAATACATGACAATAAATGCTCAAAACCATCGCTGACACAGGATGGAACTTAATGATCGCGTAAAGTCAACATCATCGCGAATTGACTACATCCCAACATCTTATGGAAATCTACATTTATAACCATACCCTTCAACGGTTGTAGGACAAATGCCCACCAGACAAATGCCCACCAATAAATTAGGGATTGGACAAATGCCCACCAGACAAATGCCCACCAATAAATTAGGGATTGGACAAATGCCCACCAGACATATGCCCACCAATAAATTAGGGGATTGGACAAATGCCCACCAGACAAATGCCCACCAATAAATTAGGGGATTGGACAAATGCCCACCAGACAAATGCCCACCAATAAATTAGGGGATTGGACAAATGACCACCAGACATATGCCCACCAATAAATTAGGGGATTGGACAAATGCCCACCAGACATATGCCCACCAATAAATTAGGGGATTGGACAAATGCCCACCAGACAAATGCCCACCAATAAATTAGGGGATTGGACAAATGCCCACCAGACAAATGCCCACCAATAAATTAGGGGATTGGACAAATGCCCACCAGACATATGCCCACCAATAAATTAGGGGATTGGACAAATGCCCACCAGACAAATGCCCACCAATAAATTAGGGGATTGGACAAATGCCCACCAGACAAATGCCCACCAATAAATTAGGGATTGGACAAATGCCCACCAGACAATGCCCACCAATAAATTAGGGATTGGACAAATGCCCACCAGACATATGCCCACCAATAAATTAGGGGATTGGACAAATGCCCACCAGACAAATGCCCACCAATAAATTAGCGGATTGGACAAATGCCCACCAGACAATGCCCACCAATAAATTAGGGGATTGGACAAATGCCCACCAGACATATGCCCACCAATAAATTAGGGGATTGGACAAATGCCCACCAGACAAATGCCCACCAATAAATTAGCGGATTGGACAAATGCCCACCAAGAAAAAAATATTAAACTAAACAACTAAGTTGTTTAGATTTCCATTTTTATATCGTGTATAATAATTGTTTGGCTTTAAAATATTAAATTATAACGTCAACATTTTCAAATATTACATTCCTAATATTACCACTAACTATTTTTGTCAACCGACTTCCAAATAAAGCAGTACATTATCAATTAAAGTTATCAATTAAAGTTATTTACTATTGATATTTAACTGAAGCCTTCTGAAGCCATGCACATCAAAATGCGAGCTTAAGGTTCTTCTATGTTGATAATTAATTGCCTCCTTCAGAAGCCATGTAATCTTTAGGTTTCTTTATATCATCAGTTGCAATGTTTTGGATTGTCCTTTATAAATTAGATCCATGATTGCAATCATATAATATTCAGGGCTTCATTCATTGCAATCGTTATTCATGATTCAGAATGAAAATAAATGAAAAGAATTCGTTTAATTTTGTAGTTTATTTAAATTTTTTTTTTCATTTTTCTTGGTGGGCATTTGTCCAATCTCCAACTTTGTCCAGTGGGCAATTGTCCAGTGAGGATTTGTCCAGTGGGCATTTGACAGTGCACCCCGTCAAAAATTGGCGTGCTTGTATCGGCTTAACATCGTGGCTTTTTGAAGTCAATTCCAATATAGCAACATCATTTCTAGAGGAAAAAAATTTGAAGTCTGATTATTGATACAAACCCATGATTACCAAACAATAATACTAATGATATTAAAGCCACCAAACACCCTCAGAGACTGAGAGTAAATTTATTATGGGTGAAGTAATTAAAATAATCACCGAATAGCAATTCTTTTTCGTCCAAATGAATCGGACATTCGTCCATTCCATCTCCCGAAAGGGGAATGAGAACTGCAGCGTAAAGCTAGAAAATATCTGAGATCATTTCTCCTCAGTCAACTCTCACCTAACTCTCTCAGATTATTAATGAGGTGAGTTGAGGTTTGGCGAAGTTCAGCAAACTTCAACTGATTGAAACAACACTCGAACCCATTACCACAACAAACTTGTCTGTCAACACAAACTACTTGTACCCTACATCTAGGGTTGTCAACTATCTAATCCGTTCATCAAATATTTGTGGACGTTTGAGAGTACTTACAATTAACAGTGACCAATATTGGAACAGACAGACAGACAGGACAGACAGACAGAGACAGACAGAGAGACAAGTAAGACAAAAAGAGCAGACAGACAGACAGACAGACAGACAGACAGACAGACAGACAGACAGACAGACAGACAGACAAGTAAACAAAAAAGCAGACATACAGACAGCCAAACAGATACAGAAAGACACATAAACAATTATGGTTATCATTCTGTCAAAGATTCAATAACATCATGATAATCTTTGCACACATACCTTTATTCATATAACACAAAACACACACCACACACAACACACACAAACACACAACAACACACACACACACACACACACACACACACACACACACACAAACACACACAACACACACACACACACACATATATCAGATACTCACTTCAGTTGATCAAGTACGTGTATTATGGCCTCTCCAAGCTGCTGCATTTTAGGAAATTGATAACTGAAAATAATAATAACAATTTTATTATTTATTTCATTTCTAAACTAGAACAACACATGTGACTATCATGTGACTGACATACGCGCGCGCACGCACACACACATACACACACAATTATCATAGGTAAACAATGTATAATGTTAATTTGTGTTATAGATACCATGATGTCAATCATAAACTTACTGATGTCAGAATAATAGCTTATGGCTCTGGACTAATATCATCAATCTTTAATTAAATAGATTGCCAGAGGGACACGAGGTAACGGAAGACAGTTTATTAAGAATCCACATAATTAAAGCCTTTTATCATACTCTCACTGGTGCTACCTGGATGACATCTTCATTATCTGGTTACAGTTCTGGTCACAGAGATATTGTATAAGATCACAGAGATATGTCTACAAGATCACAGAGATATTGTATAACATCACAGAGATATTTATACAAGTACACATAAATATTGTATAATATCACATAGATATTTGTACAAGATCACAGAGATATTTGTACAAGATCACTGAGATAATGTATAAGATCACAGAGATAATTGTACAAGATCACTGATATATTGTATAAGACCACAGATATATTTGTACAATATCACAGAGATATTATACAAGATCAAAGAGATATTGTATAACACAGAGATGTATTGGTGTGATTATTTAAAATATTTTTGTCATTATAAATGAGATATTTTTCCATTACATTACTTTATTAAGACAGTTCAGACAAGTTGACACATTTTAAGGCTCATCACAGGCAACATCAAAGAGATCTATTATGATCAAAGTGTATACCTTAGAGAGAAACATCCCACAAATATAGATATGATAATGAGGCTAATGATGTTTCAGCTGTGCTATTCTGAGGTGCGTTTACATTATTATTATTATTATTATTATTATTATTATTATTATTATTATTATTACCATCATCCCAAACCTTGCTTCAATTCAGCACACACCTCAACTCCCGAGTGAGCATACAACACATGCTGGCATTGTTGGCACATATCATTACTCAGACACATTTCTGACTGAGTGAACCTGCCGCCACACGACAGCATCGCAACGCCGGAACCTCGAACTTGTGACCCTTTCGATTATTACGAGTCCAATGCTCTAACTAACTGAGCCATCACAGTTCAATGGCATGAGTCGGATTCAATCCCATAACCTAAAGGTTTGCAGCACAATACTCCATCCACTGTGCTATCATAGCACAATGTTGGGACTATTGATTTAATCATTAGTTTGTGTCTGAATGCTGATAGTAAAGTCCCATATTTAATGACATTTTATTGTATTTGTATTATATGAGTTTTATGCCGAGAACAATTTAAAGAGGATGAAAACTGATAGATAACAACCAGACAATTATCAAAAAGTAATCAACAGAGCAGATAACAGACAACATCAGTAAGAATTTACCATCAAGATATGTAACGATAATTCAACAAACCTATAAAGAAGTTAAGGTCTAGTGCCTATTTTAATACCTGTCAATTGAAATTTGTAAAACAAACTAACAATACATGTATTTGTCATTATAAGCCAACAATACTAACAGTAGTATATAAGTGTACGGGTCAAATGAAGGACAAACAACAAGATCCCAATATTTACTCCAAATTTTTGTACACAATTAAACAAAATAATCTAAAGCTGGTCCAAATCAAAGACTAAATTAATTAATTCCAAATAATCCTGTTTAAAACTTTAGATAATTATCTACAAATTAAGCTTTTCAACATTATTAATTATAGCCAGAAGGTTCTATCTGTGACATAAACGTGACGTTGTATCGTGTCTTAGTGTTGGGAGAGAGAGAGGGGGGGGGAGGCGGGAGCAGGGGGAAAATGGACAAATACTGATCATTATCTGACTCCACCGGGAAATAACAACAATTTATTTAATTAACTAATTACTATTCCTCTTTATTAATTAGTTGTTTTAATAAACATGTCAGTATAAATTACAGTGCAGAAAACTCCCAGGAAATATACAGTTTTAGTAAAAATTGCCTTTTTTCAGTAGATGCTCAAATTTTGTTTTTCAGAAAAACCTGACAATAAAACAACACTGTAGATCAATGAGATATAATGTTATTTTGTTGTCATGTTTTATACAATATTTCATATTCTTGCGATGTTTGGATGTTACAGGTATAGTGGCTATATATGAATCATATAACACAACCCCACACCATCATAACTTATGGGCTGTTTTATGATGGTGTGTAAGGATGTGTAGTGGTGGTGTGTAGGGTTGTGTTGTGATGACAGGGTTGTATTGTGGTGGTGCATATTGCTGTGTTGTGATGATAGGTTAGGTCTGTACTGTAGGTGTCTAAGGATCTGTTGTGATGACAGGTAGGGTAATGTGCTGTGATAGTGTGTTAGGGCTGTGTATGTTATGGTGTTGAGGATTGTGTTGTGGTGGTGTAGGGCTGTGTATGTTATGGTGTTGAGGATTGTGTTGTGGTGGTGTAGGGCTGTGTATGTTATGGTGTGGAGGATTGTGTTGTGGTGGTGTAGGGCTGTGTATGTTATGGTGTGAGGATTGTGTTGTGGTGGTGTAGGGCTGTGTATGTTATGGTGTGGAGGATTGTGTTGTGGTGGTGTAGGGCTGTGTATTTTTTGTTAATGGTGTTGGAGGATTGTGTTGTGGTGGTGTAGGGCTGTGTATGTTATGGTGTTGAGGATTGTGTTGTGGTGATGTAGGGCTGTGTATGTTATGGTGTTGAGGATTGTGTTGTGGTGATGTAGGGCTGTGTATGTTATGGTGTTGAGGATTGTGTTGTGGTGGTGTAGGGCTGTGTATGTTATGGTGTTGAGGATTGTGTTGTGGTGGTGTAGGGCTGTGTATGTTATGGTGTTGAGGATTGTGTTGTGGTGATGTAGGGCTGTGTATGTTATGGTGTTGAGGATTGTGGTGTGGTGGTGTAGGGCTATGCTGTGATGACAAGTAGTGTTGTGCTGTGATGACAAGTAGTGTTGTGTTTTGATGACAAGTAGGTTGGTGGTGATGTTATGTAAGGTTGTGTTGTTATTCTGTGTAGGGTTGTCTTGTGGTGGTAGGCAAGTTTATTTAATCATTATTGCGTTAATGTGTTACGTAATAATTAGATTATAATTAACATACCTCGTTGAGCCTGGAGTCAGGTAAAGGACATTGATTATTGACGGAAATTGGTTACGTAAAAATTCTGTTAGAAATGAACTCGTAGATGTTTTGGCTGGTATCAGGTAAAGGACATTGATTGATTGATTCGGGAAATTAGGTTTCTTTGTAAAAGATTCTGTTAGGAAATGGAACTCGTAAGATGTTTGGTTGGTCATCAGGGAATAGGTCATCATTTGTGTCTCTCTCTCTCTCTCTCTCTCTCTGACTGTCTCTCTCTCTGACTGTATATTTGTCTCTGTTTGTGATCAGATAGTGTCTGTGCTAGTACTAGTATTTATCAAGGTGTCTGTGACTGGGGATATCTCTCTGTTGTTTGTGTCTATGATTGTGTCTATGATTGTGTCTAAGTTTCCACATCTTCATTTATCTGTCTAAACCAAAATATTATAATTGATGGTTTACTAACTACTAAACTAAAGCTAAACTAACAAAGACTAATTACCACTCAGAATCAACAAGTAAGATCGGGTCACGTGATTTAGCCATTACACACAATATATATATATATATATATATATATATATATGTGTGTGTGTTTACCTCTAACAAGTGAATGAGTGAGTAAGTAAATGGAGTACTCTAGTTATTTTGTTATCTAAACATCCTTTAAAAAGATCCTCCAGCAATTGATGAGTGCCATTATTTGCAAATTAAACATTTATGCAAATATTGAAAGTGTTTAACTGACTAGATACTTAATGGGAGGAGGGAGAATGAGGATTTGGAGTACGGATCTTCCAATCAGGATTACAAACCTCATCCCCGACCATCTGTTCATCTCCCTGCTCCCTCAAAACATCCATAAATCTAGATATTCCCTTTTAAACTACGAAGAAACACAGTGAACATATATATGAACCACTTTATCAAGGTACAGACATTCTAGGACAACAACAAGCACAAAAACAAAACAGCGATACAGGAGAAGTGTGGGGGAGGGGGGAATGACATTGTTACCATGTGCTAAAATTCAATTCTCTAAACTTCTACACACAGTGTTTTTTCCTTTGGCAGCATATGAGTACGACTCTGAGGGATGAGACAGAGATGAGGCTTCTCCCTCAGCTGACAGAAAAAGCTTTGTAAACGAGTTTCATTGTGCTTTGGTCGATCGAGATGTACGAGACAGACTGTAGTACATCAGGTCAAGGTGACTGACACCGTCTGAGAAAAATATAATACGTTAACACACATTGGCAGACTATTGTGATAGTGGACGAAACGTCAAAACGAGGCTTGAGAAATAACGGTAAACCACATACTAAATACGGTGTCTACTGAGGCATAAATGTTACCAACCGTAAACCACCTCAATAAGAGTTAATATTATGCTGTCAATATAAAAGATATGAGGATGGATGATGACGATTGATGTTTTACGGTCACTTCTGTCTACATGGTAGGCTAATTGGGCCGAGCGGCCTCCAACGGTAATGAAGCCAAGTCAAAGATGAAACACCCTTCAGATTTGCCCACGGCGAGGTTCGAACTCCGGTGGTAGTGGCCTGTGATCCAACGCGCTACCAGTTAGACCCCTTTAAATTTGAGGATGAAATTATAATATACTTATAATTTTTACTTCCCTCCTCTACGCGCTTGCGTACACACACACACACACAGAGAGAGAGAGAGAGATAATTTAGTGTTGTTGTCGCTGACAAACAAAGCTAAGGCCAGCCACGAGTCTAAAACCCAAAACACCAATTATCTAAAACAGCTGTAATGGCTATTAACCTGGTGGAGCGTCGTAACCTTGACAACGGACAACAACATTAGTCAACTAGACAACTGGCCAGCGATATGTCAAACTAAATGATCCCTGATGTAGCCTAACCTCTTTGACCCCTGACCATTAACCTCTAGAACTAGGACTGGTGGTGGGATGAATCAACGTTATTGGACAACAGTACCAATAAGGTCTAGTTAGAACTAGAACACCATATTAACACCAGTTGTGTGTATATATATATATATATATATATAGAGAGAGAGAGAGAGAGTATACTCATCCCTTTACCAAAACCATCCCGACATCAATGGTTAATGACGTTCGACCTCAATCCGGATCATGTTGTATATAATCCCAGCGTTAATTAGTTTTCTTATCCATCAGTATATCCAGACTGTGATTAGGTTAAATAAAGCACTCATTCAATCACTTTCACTTACTCAATCACTCACTTGCTCACTGACTCATTAACTCACCTTAGGGTGCACATTTCTAATTTTCTAAAAAGGAGGACATGGTGTTCCCAAAAGGAGGACATGGTGTTCCCAAAAAGGAGGACATGGTCATTAAGGCTACCAACATATCACACACATGCGCACACAGCTGCATACACATACACATATACTACATTTAGAAATGCGTTTTATTATTACACAGAAGTAAAACAAATGAATATCAATATTTGTTTTAACTCAATTGAAGGAGATGTGCTAAACGTTCCCTTATATCAAAAATACAAAGGTAGGCTGTCATGAACTGTTTATTTCTCGTATTTCTGTCATTTACTTGCCATCTCCAGGAGTTTTATGTTGGCTAAGAGTTTTCTATACATAGATGGACATAATTTCTGATAAATTAGGATCCTGTTACAATATGTGAAGATCCAAAGAAGGTCCGGCTTCAGCTGGCGCCGGATGGAGGATGACCCGGATCAAAAGCCGTACAATCCGGGACAAAGCCGGACGTCTGGGCCATCTTTAACTCACCTACTGATATAATTCCTATTGTTATCATCTTATCAGTATTTCTCAACAGAGATGATCTAATGAGATAGTCCCGAAGAAAATAAATGCTCAATATTGGAAAGTATTAATAGAGACAATAGGATGTTCTCTATAGAGAAGAATCTTGTCAATCATACTTCATATTGATGAAGGGGTGATGACCGTGTTCTTTGTACAGTATCTTTGAATGGCTCCAGCTAACCTGGTCCATCATTTGGGTATGACGAACCTAGGGTCACCACCTCCGGACCGTTGCTCGTGGGATCCCTACGGTGTCTAGGTGTGTTAATAAATTATATGCCAGAAATATTGTGCAACGGTTACATGGGCACCATTCTAGTTGGTTTGCCTCAGACATCATAAGTATAGATGGCCTTATTTCAACTAATGATGTTTTGTTCAAGGATTAAACACATATTAAATACTCTGGTGAATCAACTACAACTTGTCCGACTGTGTTCAGCGCTATTTTGAAGCCAGATACACACCAACCAACCTCGTACTTGTAATTTTGGAACAAAAACGTGTTTTAAAATATTACAGTATATTTGGTCCAAACAGCCTCCAATGTTACTGAAATGGCTAGAGAAAACTATATAATGTAATTCCTTATGAAGATTGTTTGTGTTTCTCTAACAAGAAACATCTACCCCCAGATGTCAGATTTATGTAAATGACCTCATCACGGTGTCAGTCAGCAATAATTAGTAGGTTGAGCCCAGAGTTGATAAGGTCACCAGGATGGCTAAACCAGAACATCTGTGACCTGACTTGATCTAGGTCAAGAGGGCTACATGATCCTTAGTGTGCCAGCTGACGTCAAAACACGTGACTTTTTTGCCTTCCAGCCGTACAATCTGACATTCGAGGAACCGGTAATGGCTACTCCCCAACAATTAGCATTATTTCCTTATATCTGCGATATGACGTAGAGTTCGTGATTATTATTGTGTGATTTCGGGTTACTTTTATAACCATTACACATCTATAAAAAATATTATCTGAGGGAGGACTGTTTCTTTAAAATATATATTATTAATATTATCAACATCATCATCATTATCTGTAAGACAAAAATAGTAAAGTGAATAAAATTAGCAGAATTGGACACGTTATCTTGTACATTAAATATTGTAATATATTTATTTAATCATAGCACATTTTTCTGTTACTGGATGTAACAATGAAGAACCTACAGGTGGAGGTGGTTTTGATGTCTGTTCGAATGCTAATAAAATCCCACCCACATCCATGAAAACAACATATTTCAAACTATTGTATGTCATGTACAATACCCCACTGTATAAGGTAATATATTAATGAATCAATAACAGATTGTGGCTATTAGCTCAACAATTATATAAGTGAGTATTTCTGAAGTATATTAAAGTAAACTGACTGAAATAAAATGAAGTATTTCTGTTTATTTCTGTTATGTTTTATTAATAATAGTTTATTTGTAAATTAGAATACAGTTAAAAGTTAAAATAAGTTTAGATAATTGGCTCTGTCACTGGATGTGACTGATTATTCCTTCAGTTGTCACTGTACTGTCGTCGTGTCCATGTGTTTGTGTGTGTGTGTGTGTGTGTGTGTGCGGGTGTGTGTGTGTTTGAGTGAGTGAGAGAGCGCGCGCTCGCTCGCGCCCTAGGTCATATACAGAGACATATTTGCCTTTCTGCTCGTTTTGCCTATCTTTCTGTCTGCCTGTCGCGTAGCATTAAAAACTTCCCAAATAGAAGAACCATCTCTAAAAGATGCACGCGGCTCAAAGATTACATCATAATAACTGAATCCTTACAAACATGCCGGTGGCCATCTCAATGGAAAACCTCCTACGTAAGTGATAAAGAATGACTTTACCAATCCATCAAAACGTCAAACCCCCCCAACATCGACAGATGTGAAGACAGAATGATACAAATAATAACATCTTCAATCTAATAGATAGATTAAAGGTATTATTGTGTTGTATATTAGAATATTTTAATTAGTTTTAATTTGGCTTCTTAGTATGACAGGACCATTTAACGTATCGATCAACCCAACATATTCGGTGCATTAATATGTAAACTTGTTTGTTTTTTTTATAAACAATTCCAGTCTTATGTGTAAACTGAACCTATGATCCTCATCCCATTTTAAGAGCCTTCACTTTTGACCTCTGACGCTATCACTAAGATGCAATACAAATGCGTATTATACATAATAATTAAACCGTGATTAATGAAGCGCTGCGCCAGAGATTTGCCAAAAGAAAATGTTATTTTCCAGCCATTAATAACGAACGACACCAGGAAAAACGAGGTCAATTATGTTAATGAGGTTCTGCTGCGACTGGCCAATCAGAATCATTTACACATCCCGTGTTCTGACCAATCCAATTCTTGTAAGTACACAAAGGTCGCGTGACTGATAAGAACAACAAAAGCTCACGTATTCCAAAATCTAAACATCTTTATAGTTTGAATGTTATGACGATGTTAGACAGAAGAAGAGATCAAGTTAGCTTGGAACAGATGAACAAGCTGACACTTGACACAAACAGAAGCCATAGAAAACATATGATAGTGATGAACAGATGAAGGGAACAGGCAATCTATTAAAAGAGAAGCCTTATATATTATATATCAGTGCTCGTGTATGTATATATATATATATATATATATATACATATGTGCGCGCATGTGAGTGTGTGTGTGTGATTATGACTGAAAGGTTCCACATTTAACTTATCTGCCAGGATGAAGGTCATATGAAAGCTCACTTAATAGAGTTGCAGATCGTGATGTGAGACGACCTGGGTTCAATACTGACCAATCTAACCGGCTCTAGCCTGACTTGGTCATAATTGAGTATCTTACTGGATGAAGATTAATGGATATAACGAGTTGAGAAAAGTTCACATTAAGAAATGGAATAGTATAACCATTAACACAGAAATACTAGTTTAACACTGTAACCCATTAGCGTCTCCATCTTCACAATGATCACACAGTACACCCTGTATCAACCAACCACCGCTTGCTGACTTCATATTACAGCACGCCCTGTGTTAAACAACAAGTCACACTGAGTGCTACCTCATCTGGTGGCTATATTTAGTCGTATCTCGTTATCTATGGTTACCTTTCATACCAGTTTTCCATCAGCCCATTTTTAGTGCCCACGCACGCACGCACACACACACACGCACAGAGAGAGAGAGAGAGAACCAATCCATTCCCAATTTGCCTACATAAACAGCACTAATTTGCTATAAATGAAACTACTAATTGTTTCACCAAAAAATAGTTTACATTTTCCAAACAAACAAATTTAACTAACAAAACTCGTATTCTAAAGTTGACCAGTTTGAAATAAAACAATCTATTTCAGACTGAAGTACATTTTTACTTTGACCTTTCTCTGTCAGTGCAGGTCATATTTAGTTTTACTAGTAATATGCTAATTTTCCCTGAAAATACTAATGAATGACAAACACTGAGTGGATGGGTGAGTGAGTGAGCGAGTGATTCAGTGAGCGAGCGAGTGAGTGAGTGAGTGGTTTCTTTAGCCTCAGCACTACTCACATCCTGGACATTATGATGGCTATGGGGCAACTCTACGAAAACATCCCTCAAACACAGATATCACTGAGATTTGAACCTCAACCTAGAGTGTGTGGGGTATGTATTAACACGGCAAGACAAATGAAGTACATTAGATCAAAGAAGAATGTACTCTAAGGACCTTAGATGTTTTATTTCTGTTATATTTGGGACTCCTTATGGAAACTGAATTCAAACATATAGTCCCCCCAAAGCATGTCCCAGTACAGCCGAGCTTGAATGTCAACTCCAAAGGAAGCATACTGCTACTAGCTATCAAGTTAATAAGATTATAATCAAAAAACGATCCAAATGTTTTGAACGTATGAGTTCATGAACTGTTCATGAATATACAGTTCATAAAGTGTTAAAGACGAGGCGGAAGTGTCCCTCAACCTAAATATAAAATTGTTCAGCGTACTGGCCAACCTGAATTTTGAACAATAAAACATAATGAAGAAATTATCATGGCCACAAAGTGATTGAGTCAGTGAGTCATACGACTAGCTTTGTCTATGATTACACCCAAAACACAGGATTGAGGGATAAATCCCAATCTCAACCAGTAATCTATCAACTGAACTGTTACAGCGCCTGACGATGCCCATCAATCAATATATAACGATAAAGAACAATAGAACACATCAGTATTTAATATTTCCTATAACATTATTTTCCAGCAGCAGATACCATTAATTTAAATAATTTTTGTAACTTAGTTATTTCATCATAATGTTTTAGCTTAAGTTAATGACTGATTAATAAGTTTCAATATTTTAATGAATGTCATCGCGTCAAAAAAGTGTTTATATTTCTATTAACAACATTGTCAGTTAATTTATTATATCACAAATAGTAATGTGATAGATGATACCCGGGCCAGTAAAAGTCCTGGAGGTATTCTGGATCTGACTGGAATTGATCGTAGATGTTAAAGAATTGTGGATTACGGTGGAGATTATCGCTCAGCTAAACAAGTGCATGATGCCCCAGTTAATGGATACGGATTCTGAACAAAATCTGGAAACAACAAAGTAAGCATATTCTAGATGACAAAGGAAAAAATCATCATCATCATCATCATTTGTAAGGAAATAAATCAAGCATTAGTGATGATAATCCACCATCAGCAGCATTGGAATAGATCCAGAGATCAGATCCATAAATATTCCCCCTCGTCGTGATACGGAACATGGAGAAGCCAGACTGTTGTACCAAAGCCAGTAAATTACCAAAGTGAAGAGATTTATTGTATGAGCATCACTCTCCTGATGCGAGTTAAAAAGAAAGCTTTGGCTGATAATGAACGGTTGATTGCCCAACCTTTGATGACGCCACGGCAGGTAATGAATGATAACTGGGTAATCAGTGGCATGCTCAATTGACTGGAAGATACTCGTCTTTGATGGGACAATTATCTGGTATTGTTATGGAAAAAATAATAATAATAATAATTAAATAATAATCAGCCATTCATAAATTTCCAGTCTAATTTTCCAAATTTTTGTAGAAGAATAAAGTTACTGAAATCCAGAATCTAGTCCCTTCATATAATTTATAAGATTATCTTATTATGGATTAAGATGTGATGATTTAATCTGCCAACATTTAGTTAACATTTGATGATGACGAATTCTCCATACACAAAAATGTATCTAATCAATAATAATTAATGATTAATATCTCTGGCTTTACAGGAGGTCAGAGGTCAGGATTTGGTGAGTTATTAATAATATATAAAGTAAAACAGAAAATGTCATTAATTGTGCTCCCTTCACATTATAACATCAGACTGATTATTAACCTTTTACCAAAAACAGATTCAAAAGTGGAATATAATAATATAAATACAGTCGGCCCCCGTTATAACGCAGTTGTTGGTATCCACAAGCTGTCGACCGTGTTATAGGTGGACCACGAAGCGAGACGAAGCACTGTCGTGGTGGGCGAAAATAGGGAGTCCATGTATTCACCTCGTTTTTCACCATCCTTGAAGATTACATACAATTGTTTATTTCATAACAGTGCTGGTAATTGTCTAATCATTTGTTGACTTAAATATAAATGTTACTTCAGTGTTTCTGTGGAAAATTTTCTGCAAAAGGTAAAAGACATGTTTAACTCGGTGATGTTCATCTGCCAGAAATAGTCCACGTTTTTCAGATGAAGGTAACAAAAATATGCACCAATAAATGAACATCCACGCCAGGGTGGATGTTTAACTCTTGTAATAACCTCCAATTTCTCTTTAATAATGTACGATTTGTCGTTTTTGATATTTTGAAGTAGTGTTGTGCACGAAGAAGGTCTTTTATATACAAAATGATTCTTAACTGCTTTCAATAAAATATATCCAATAGCTGTAAATTAACAAACAGAATCAAACTTATTTAGTGAGTGGAGTTACACAATAAATGAGGGATGTGATTAGGCTATTAGTTTAGCCGATTTAGACAAGGTGGTGTGTAATTATGGTCGTGATGAATAAATGTACTTGTGTGTAACTTGTGGCCGTTGGCTATATAATATGTTTACCTGTGAATTACAAACTGTGAAAACTCGATCAAAGCGGAGTTCATACCATTTCGCGGGAAAATACACTCGGTCTTGGATTCCACGAATAGACAATTTCATATATTGATAACATGTCTATTGCAGTTCCCAGCTTGATGATTCATTTTCAATAATATTTAATCTTTTCAGCTAAAAATAAGCTGTTAACTTAATAACAATGAAACTGCTACAAGAACTTGTAGATCGATTTAGTTCTGTGAATCCCCCAAAACGTAAATTTACAAACAATTAGTGAATTACGCTTCTTGTTCCATGCTACTACATGGCTTCACTGACCCGCAAATCACAGTAGATGTGGACTGCGCATGCGTCGTGAAAATTGTCTATTGGGGTCCAATGCCTGACCGTTTATATCTGATATCGTGTTATAGTGATCCACATTATACAGGGGCACACTGTATATGTGGTGATCTAAAACACGAATTTTTGTAACGTATTTTTGTAAATTAAGTTATATATATATATATATATATATATATATATGCCATTGCATAAATCTCATTGTTATTAATATTATTACTATTAATACTACTTTGTGAAGAAGTCATATATGTGTCCACTATCCATTAAAATATCCCTGCTTCATCATATAATCACTATAACTTTGTTTTCTTGTCACCAACGTTTAAGTTATGTTAATTATAAATAGATAAATTGAGTTGATATATTACCGAGGAAGATCAAAGCTATTATTATACAGTCTGTCACAAACTAAGTTACGTACAACAGATGACTGTTGATATACAGGAATAAGACATCCTGTAGGGAATGACAATTTTATTGGCTTCCCTCTATAGATGAGGTGTGTGTGTATTTGTGTGCGTGCATGTGCATGCATGAGTGTGTGTGTATGCATGCATGCGTGCGCGCGCGTGTGTATATATATATATATATGTAAGTACTATTTAGCGTTATGAGAAAAGGTATGACACAAAGAATCTCAACATCTGGTTAATTCATCAGTTTCAACACAACATTCACGTTTCAGCCAAACCACCGAACATTGAAGAAATATATCACACACATATTAACATCCGTACTTCTGATTAACAAAAACTAAAATAACATTTAATTTTATCTGTAGCTGATCTCGTATGTCTCGGTCAATAATTATTTTTTAAATCAGTTGAAAAAGTGGCACATCTTAATGATCACAGATTAAATGTTTTAATAATAATAATGATAATAATTATAAAACATTGTCACATATAGAAGCACCTGATGTTCTTTACTAATTGAAGTTTAGGGGAAAACTGAAGGTACCATTTTATATTGTTTTAAATGGACTTCGTCACAGGAACACCGGCATTACTAGAACAAGGCTAAACCATAACAACAGCAACGACAACAGTTTAATAGTATCCGTATAACACGAAATGGTTCCCTTTCACTACCTCTGTCCCGTCCCAGCCCCGTGATCCGAAGGAAAATATTCTAAATATCCATCAATTGGTAATGAATGTGTTTCCTGGTTGATGGTCAAGGTCACGTCTGATGTATTATAACCATGACACGTCAGTCAGAGTAATATACACTATCTGTTAAAGTTATTGATGGTGTTGATGTTGGTTTATTAACATGAAGTAAATATCGACACATAAACAAAATGACATCAATTCTAAACAAACAATTAAAATTGATGAAAATGACTGACACAACAGGACAGTGACCAGATAATGATGCTATTACTATTATTGGACCACCGGATATTGCCCTGTCTTTATTAACAATAACCCGCAGGTGAGACTATCTAGTTGACATGTCCTCTGACAACCCCCCCCCACACACACACACCTGTATCATGGCCATCTCCTGACAAGTCTGTAGAGGCTAACAGCTGGAGGCCAACTGTAAATAACGACCTGGGCTTACCTGATGATTGCCCAAGATGACTGCGGGACGGCAGGTGGTGGGTGACCTTATAACGAGATCCAATCACAACAGACTATCGGTACAGAAGGTAAACTGTCCAAAAGTTACAAATAATACAAGATCCTGGGATTAAAAATAGGATCAATAGTAAACAATGTGGTATAATATTGTATTGTTGGTTAATAATTTGTCAACTTGGCCATTTCATAATCATGAAGTATTCATGAGTTTTAGGACATGAACTTTCCGTGAATATTCATAAATCATTCGTGAAATGATAAAAATTACCTGGTAATTTAAATGATCAGGCTGAAGCCTTTTACCAAAGGATGTAACATCCCACAGATGGAGACAGAGAAGCAAAGTTGGAATTTGATTAATCACTGACAAAGGAAGAGTCATACAACAATATTAGGTTATTAATTATTTCCATTAAATTTGTTCCAATTTCGTTCTTAGAATTCACTTGTTCCAAAAATAATACTGTTTAACAATTCTATGTTTTAGCTATATCACATTGGCGTTTCCTGTGTTTTCTATATTTTTATTATTATTATTAGAAATTCCAGGTTAGTTCATTTATCAACATCTAAACATTAAAACAGAGCCTAAATATTAAGTTCGTTAACATGGACAATCACTAAGTTCTCGTTGAAAGTAAGTCTCAGTCAGGCATATCTTAAAAGACTGAGATGTTTGGCAACCAGAAAGGTTACGAGCTATATACACACTTCACAACCTGGATCAACAGATATCGGGGACTTGACCTTCTTGGGACTGAAAAAGATGGACGATGGAAAACTCCCTCATTTGATATGATGGTCATATCCCATAAAATGGGAGCCGTTAGGATGGAAAACATCCAGCCTAAAGCTGTGAGTAATCTGTCAATATCCCGTACCCGCATTCTGAGGATGCGATGAGTGTCTGTAAACATGGATACAGCCGTGTAAACGTCAGGATTCTACAAGGACAATAACTATGATGAAATTAGTACTTGGTATCAGACAAACGGAGTTCAAACCCGAGGATACAGCTGGTAAATAAAACCTGCTAGATTTGGAATTAGGCAGTCGGTCTTTAGCCAGAGAGTCATAAATGGCCGAAACTCACTGCCAGCTGAAGTAATCGAAAGCCCATCATCACTAAATAGATTTAAGTCTAGGTTAGACAAATTATGGCTCGCGGAGGAATACAATTTGCCGTAATCGTTATGATTTAAATAAAGAGTACCAGTCAAGATCGGATTAGACAATCAGGCAATGCCTCTATATTCCGTATATCCGGTATCATCATCGCTAGTTAACAACTCGGACAGTTGTTTATTTCTGACCATCTTATATCTATCCCTATCTTCCGTAGCAGACAGGAGACCTTTAACCGCTCTCCACCAATGTTTGTCCCAATGGATAATGACGTCACAGATAGTATAAATTTACAATGACAAAAAGTAATTTGTTTCCGTCGCCTCCAGTAGCCAATGTCAGTGAGATAACAATGATGATGATGATGATGATGAACCGTTATCTCCTTGATCTATCATGTGGTTATTAACTAAATGTATTAGCTAATTGCGTGATGATTAGTTTTAGTGCAACAATGTCCGTTTATAAATGTTTATATTTTGGTTCCGGTTCGTTTGGTTTTAATAAAATATAATTGCTCGAAATCTCTTTATATTGTCACATTTATAAACATAAGTGTATGATCACCACAGACAACAACAACAACAACAACAAATATATCTTGTAACAGGATGTGAGAGATCAACGGAAAAGATAAGAGTTACTTATTTACTTCTCTAATGAAGTGATATGGTAGACTAGTAAATTAGTTGATCAATCAACTCCCCTCCCCCCTCCTGCCTCCAGCTGCTGTAGGTGTATGTGTGGTGATTAGTATAATAGATGTTCGTTATCGGGAAGTAATAATTTACTCGGTCACAGAGAACACACTCGTCTTACAATAATTTATTGTCAGTTAAGAGCAACTCAATTACTAACACAAATACCTTCAGTTAATACCTCATTTCCAGGTTATATCTGTACACAGGTTTATATCTGTACACAGGTTTATATCTGTACATTTATGAACGTCTTATTTTCTATTATAGCGTCATGTTACCTGTCCTATGTCATGACAGTGACAATATTAGTTTAAAGATGAGCCACATATAGCATCTTCAAATTCTCCATTAAAAAGTGGTGTCCCTGGAGACAAGTGAGAGCAGAGAAAGATTTTTGGGAGGATAATATGTAATGGGTCTGATATTAAGTCAGTAGATGAACCTAACATCAGTGAAAGATAAAAAATATGTACTGGAATTATTGTGGCTAAAAGTGTACACAGTAATAATAAAAAAACTAAGATTATAGTCCTTTGATCTAAGAATTCCACATTTTTCCCATTGGGAAGGAAGGCTACTGTGTGTTGTTAAGATGATGTATGGTGGATGAATGTGTGAAGTTTAACAATAAAACTTGGTACAAATAAGTCATTCACTGTCTGACTCTTAATGTTATATTAGACCAACAAGAAACAGTTACGGTGTTCCTTTGTACCAATCATTGTTAACAATTGAGATCTCATGATCGGACATCAGACATGAGAGTCACTATTGAAAAACAAAACCTGAAAGCCAGGAAAAAAAATCACAGAGCAAAGTCAGGGCCCTGTATTTAGTTCCATGAGAAAATGAGCACTAATGAGCACTGATAACTGCAAAGAGAAATCTTCTTCCAGCCAAGAGTTTGAACGTCACCCCCCATTTCCAAAAACGTTACCTTCATACATTATGAATCATCTCTAATGATATATGTATTATAAATTGTTTCTGATGATAAATTTATTATAAAATGACTTTTAATGAACCAAATAAGTGAGTATCTGTATGTATTTTGTCAATTAATCATTTCTATAGAAAAGGATGAAACATCTCATAGGTATAAGGTGCAATGGGATTAAATTAAAACTCTGAAATGGCCGTTAAGCGTAAATCTAACTATTAATGTACTGTTAGTCATAATTAATTAAAATGATCTTAATCTAAATTTATAACTCCTAGCTAACATTTTGATAAAAGACATGCATCAACTCTCTAACTACTGTACGAGAAACACCAGGATCCACTCCTCCCCCCCCCCCCTCCCACCCCAACACTCTTGGTTCATACAACTTATACAATAAGGCATCATCAACAACTCCTTGGGGTCAGGACACTATTGCTCATTACCAATTCTTGTATGCGTCATATCTATAAAAGTCGACCTCATTCATCCATAAACACAGGTCAGTAGATCCCATGACAAGGAGTCAATATTGATCAAAGCATCATGTTCTACTATTTCGGATCATTAATGGTAATCATAATTCATATTTTCAGGTAACAGCGACGCTTATCCTTAAATAACTTGACATCAAAATAAAAAAGTAAATGGAATGACAAGATAACTAATTATTGTCATGGAAATGAAAATGCCATAATGATGTCAATCAAACAAACCTTTAAGGTCGTTAGTTTGGCTGTCTGCCAAGGATGTCAAAGTTAGCAATGGGTCTAATTCCCAAACTGTACAGCACAGAATTATGTCCAATATTGAGTGTTTCCAGAACCAAACATACTGTTGATGAGCAGAATAAAACCTTAAAATCCCCGGAAACTTGACATCTTAAGCCTCTTGGGTCACACTGACATTAAAAGCTCAGTGCTGACACTTGACACAGTTCACCTTCTACTGAAACGTTTCCCAGCAAAAACACGATCAGGATCAAGATGGGTTTAAGAAAGTGTGTTCTTTGATGTCGAGAGGGGGTTGGATCCCAGCAATTAAATCAATTTATGTTTACATTAAGTTCTCAAAGACACCCTGGGAGCAGGGTATGTTTGTGTGTGCTAAATGTAATGGCTACAGTATTCTCAGGGATGTAAAATACATTCCACTGACAATCTACAATAAATATCACTTCTACATCAGCATCCCACATATACTGTGTTATTGATACCACAATACAGGTATTATCTATAATAATCCCTCCCAGATAATCGTGGTTCAATCAATCAGTAACTGTATTTGCGGGCTATTTCCCCACTCTGCAGCTAAAACATGGTTCCCACAGCCAAGGAAATATTATTTTAAGACAAAATTAACCAAATTTTAACTTAGACATGGGATATCAATACTATATACTAGTATCCATTTTCTTCTATAATCGTAGTTTATTGACTACAGGCATAATATTTATTCACAGGTTTTTTGTTCTAGGTGGATTTTTTCGCAGGCAATATTTTTTCCAAGATATTTTCTGATTTTATCAATTTCAAGGACATTTCCAGGACCTTGAGAATTAATTTGTTATTTTCCAGGTTTTCCAGGATCCGTGGGAAGAACCCGGACAATGAACCCTGAACAAACAAAATACTCTGTGAACAAGTTTAGTAATATAATTGATTCAAATCTTATATGATTGACTTGATCCAGATTATTCACTGAGCAGTGAGTTAAATTAATAATTTATCACTCCATTAGTTCCACACATAATGGTCACTAATTTCACCAAGTAAAATGTCTAAACAGTAGCTTAAAGATGAAACTAAAAATTTCAATCATATCTTGCTCATTATATTCAGCACTGATAATAAGATACAATTATGCTTCACGTCATAAAATAACCAGCTTAAATAAATGTGTTGTTTGATACTTTAAAATGTGAGAAACTCAGATATCTGTGGCAGATATATGTACACTTAAAAACGTTAGATAATCTGACATACAGTTCATTTTATAAAGTGTTCATCAACTAGGTATGCTTGGCATCATCACTAACTATTTCATGAGTATGCATTGCCCATTTATAAATATCTGAACATCAACTGTTCATGAACCACTGTTCAAATATCCAATAATACAGCCAATCTAAATTGTGTATGGTTGACTTAGCCACAAATCATTCACCAACCAATGACATGAATAAACCCTTAATGAGTTTTTGGACATGAACTGTTCATGAATGTTCATGAAGCACTGTTTAATTTACTCCACTGTTGAAGAATTCAAACAACATCCATGAAGCTTAAGAGGGTCTTAAAGAGCAATAGTAACAATGGGTAGGTTATGTCCACTAATTACTGTATTACCTTGATTACCTCACATTGTATGATTACTACAGGGATTCCCAGATAAATGGTGTCCTATAATGAACACACACACACACACACACTGCCAGGTCATTTCTGTTGTATTTGATCTAGTTTCCATGGTAATGTATCACCAGGAGATAAGAGCTGCTTGAGTCAGAAGATATAATAAAAAAAACATCAGGTATGATAATTGTTTGACTATCTGTTAAAAGATGATGATATATAGATCTAAGTAACAACAAATAAACATCAGACATAAATATCTGAGATTAGGAAGATACTGGTTATTGTATGTTGACTAATGTCTCCTTACTCTAAGTGTCTAACATGAAAATAAAAGGAAGGCGTGTACTGGTACATAATGAGGGAATAGGGCTTATACATGTGTGTGTGTGTGTGTGTTGGAGGGAAATACACACATTATGCATTGATAGCTATTTGTAGACCAAAAATTTAAAATAGCTAATGTAAATAATTTACAATTTTTTTATACAAAATCAAGTTGTGTTTAATATCAAATAATTTTAGTATCATAAGGTAAAGAAAGTGCCCCCCCCGTTGGGATATATATATATATATATATATATATATATATAGTTGTCTTGTCCCTTTTCCAGGAATCGCCTGTCTAGCCCAAAGTGTTTTGTGTCAGCTCTAAAATAACCAAAACTTACATCAAGTTCACTTTCTGAACTAAGACAATTGTATCATGCCAGGTCAAAAATCGAGGTCAAAAGAGTCAGACTGTGCAATTACATTTCACCCAGACAGAGAGAGAGAGAGAGGGGGTGGAGTCACACACACACACACACACACACACACACGAAACAATTCTGAACAATGGCACAAATTATAGCTATCTATGGCACCAATAACTTATTAAAAGACAACAACACCATGTGCCATTTTTATGACGATCAATGACAGTGGTGCCACCTATAGCCACAATGTGGATCTAGAACCACAAGTCACGCGACAGTACTAATTAATCTTTCACACAGACAATAATTGGATTGGTGGCTGTTTAATAACAAGGTTACCGTGTTGTTAGCTCTGTAGAGTGATAATAAAGTCAGACGGTGGACCATGTATCTAAGGCTAATGGATGATTCTGAACACTTGTCCTCCCAAGAGAAATTAATTACATAATTACCTTGATCTCATATAGAAAACCTATATTGATACAATTAAACAATGAGTAGGGTTCCAGTGATATATAAATATATACGAACAGTCCCCAAATTGACTCCGCCATCTTAATCACTATAAGTCTATAGGCCTAATGTGTATTGTAGGTGACGAAAATACAATGAAACCTGTCTGAATGACCATACACTTTAAGAGAAAATATGTCCTTGCCTACATTAAGGTGCCTCCACCTTTAATAACAACCCGCTTTGTTAAACCTATCTTAATCATCCACCTGACTACAATTACAAACAAATGACGATCTCCTGCAGATATCTGAGCAACAGGTCATTGACCCAAAAGAAAACAATGCAAGAGGTATCAAATCATTATAAAAGCATGTAAACAGTTTGAAGTCTGTTACCCTGACTATACGCAAGCTGTTCCACGGTCTTTTTGTGGCAGATAGAGCATGCGGTGTGTACTTTGCAAATTCTGGGCTATTACGCAGTCAAGTCTTAACCTAGTTTATGATGGATATATAAAATAGCTTGGATATGAATAACTTTCTGAACAGCAAACGTTTAAAATCCTATTAACTGGGCTGGCTTTTATGAGAAGACAAATATAGGTAACACGCGCGCGCGCGCGCGCACACACACACACACAACAATGGAAGGAGAAGACCTAACATTGTGTTATGTTGCTGAAAGTAGACATCACAAACTGAACATGGTTTTTTTATTACCTCGGTCTGAATAATAATGTGAAATAAAAATTAGGTTAACTCTTGTCTATGACTCAATATATTGACAGGCCTCTATCATAATTGACATAAGATAATACAACATGACGTTGATACTAGCATATCTTGAGGTAGAACATCTTTATGTTGTAATAAAACATTAACTGACCCATTGACCAATAACAGTCTCCAAAAGAATGCAATCAAATATTGATCATATCAACTATTCTCGTGTCTCATAATTCAATGAGCATTATTATTACGAACCAGGTCCTCTATAAAAAGTAAGCAGTATAATTAATCTATCTTAAAAGACCACTTGGCTATAAGGAAACCTTGTTATATATTCCCGTTGTGTGGCTTTTATCCATAGAGTGGCAGCCTTGTTGATGAAAAGAATCAAAATGGGTTGAATTTTTGGTGACACCATATAAAGATATACATCAGTAACTATGTCACTTCTAGCTTGTTACTTTTATGGGAGCCTCAGTGGTCTAACAGTAGAGTGTTGGATCACAGATCACTACCACCCGTGTTCGAATCTCAGCATGGGCATATCCGAAGGTTGTTTCATCTTTGACCTCGTTTCATTACCGTTGGAGGTCACTCGGCCGTAAAACATCAATCATCATCTAGCTTATTACTTCATACACATCATAATAATAACTTACTCTTCGGCATGTCCTCAAATCCCACAACCAACAACAAATCTTACAACACAACAACTTAAATGACAAATCCTTCAAACCCACAACGAACAGTAAGTCATTAAATTTCAGAACCAACAACAAATCATCCAATCCAACAACATATCATCCAATCCCACAAATAACAACAAATCCTCAAATCCCACAACTAACATTGTTACAAGTCCTCAAATCCCACAACCAACAACAAATCCCCCCCCTCGGAGTGAAGTATGAATCAGATTTCTGGATACCAAATGCTGCGACTAAATCGACAAATGGATGAGTGAGGTGGAAATATGACTATATTTAAAAATCATAAAGAGCTATTTAGAAATGGACCCAAGAACCCGTGCTCCTAATCTTTTAAGAAGACGAGTTCGTATATATCCAGCCTTTAAAAGTCTAATAAACTGTGTAGAAACTGGGAAATATATGTAAGAGTCTGCCACAAAGCCTGGAAGTGCTTAAAGTGTTTATTGCATGACTTGAACGAAGAATCATGTTTTCAAATTGATAGTGAAAGTGGCTTCGATGTACATTTTTCTTGACTAAATGTACACCTTAAAATATAATAAAAGTCACAGTTAACTTACAGTTGAGAGAGAGAGAGAGAGAGAGAGAGCTCTTGAGAAATAAAGAAAAACGAAGACACAGAGTAAAATTTGTAGAATGTTAATTAAACGTCTCAAATGTTCAAATGTCTCATTAGTCCTTATTATGATTTTGCCCATAATATAATGTCTTTAACAGGTAGAACTCGTTATATAATATCCGATTTAAATCAAACATTTAACAAGATTAAAACTTCAGACTTCATACATAGGTTTTACTTGAGCAATAATAACCAGATCTATATCACAATTTACCAAGTCTATATCACTAATATAATTATCAATATTAACTGTCTATCATCCGAGAGTCATCTTCCATAATCTACTTCATCTAATTACACCAAACAATACAATAACGTGTCTATAGTTAACAGACATAACAATAATTCCATTGGACGTCCACTAACAGACCTCTCTCTCTCTCTCTCACCGTCTCGGACCTTCAATAAATTCACTTATCATAACTAACTAACCATCAGGAGTTGTCTTTATCGGAATCATCTCTTTCGGGTGACCTTCCATTTAGAACCACCTGACCTTCGCCAACCTTGAATTATCACAGCGATTGATCTAATACTCAGGTGGAGTAGATTCAGTGTTTGACCTTTTGACCGTATCATAACCAACTTACTATTTCTAATGTTTTAACTTCATGACATTTGATGTAACATGAAGTCAGTACGAAATTTTATCTAATATACCAGATGAGGGGGAGAAGTTATGACATAAATAAAACATCCCATAATCAATATTTCTAACAAATATGCTATTTGATGGAGTATACAGAATGAGTAATATTATCTACCTGGAGGTATATTTTCCAATATATATATATATATATATATATATATATAGCTCCAGGTGGTGGTAATGGGGGTTCAAGATGTAAGATTTTGTATGACAGAGATTATCACATATGTGGTTAATTTGATATTTAAAAATTCTTTTACTCTCCAACCTCTGAAGACCATTTATCTAAGGAATCTCTCATATTTCATCATACTATTCTATAGAGATATTATTAATTAGTATTATTAAATTATTATTCAGTTGTTCTGTGCCTTGTAGTACAGTATGGTACAAACTGAACTCACTGACCGCTCTGTACCCTGTTAGGTATGTAATGCACAATAACCTATTTAACAATGTTCCGCTAGAGTCACACCTGTAATCAGATTATGACCAATATCTGTTTATTAACAGTTATATTTACAATGAAAGTGGTATTCCCAAGTGGGTTTTGCCCCTAGAAAAAACGTATCATCACTTCATGAGACATTTTTGATGTTTCAGCACCCCAAAAAAGATTAATTGCAGCTCCCACTTTGTGGAATAAGTTGCCGGCAAATATTAGAAATGCGTCGTCTCTTGGAAATTTTAAGTCTCTTCTAAAAACACACCTATTTAAGGTCGCTTTCACAGATAAATAATTATTATCTTTTAAATCATTACAGGGTTTTTACAGACATTATTTGGGGTATTATTATATTACATATTATTTGTACAGCGCCTTTGAATGGCTCCTGCTAGTAAGGACGCTTTACTAAATATACAATATTATTATTATTATTAATTAGATAATACGAGAAATAATAATACAAAGTTCATACTGTCTGGTGGGTGAAATAAAACTGTATTAATCTGCACCAGTACCCAATCCCAACGATAAGATGTCCGGGTATTGACCGTTTACAACGCCGCGGTTAACCTATAACGTCATTCAATATTTCCCAGTTGTTGACCGTGTTATAACAGGGACTATACTGTAAATAGAACCCAGACTTGTTATAAAGCTATTAATTACTAATATTAACAATGATACGTCACATTGATCTTGTTGACATTGTTATTAATAGTATCCACTCAGAGTGCCATGACGTAATCTGATCTGTTTACATCTGACATATGACAGAAACTTGTTGTCCTAATATTGGTCAGTTGTTAGAGCATCGTAGAACATGTTACACGATGACGGCCCCTCATCGTGTATATATAAATCTGGCATATGATGATGATGATGATGATGATGATGATGAGGATGTTGTTGTTGACCTGTAACACTTGGATATCAGAACAATTCACGTGCCTATTTATATAATTACTATCTTGATATTATTGTTAATTTCTCATACAACTCAACGGCTACAGCAGCATAGAGAACATAATTGTACATAATTGTAGTGGCCTTCTGTCAATAATAATAATACCTTCACCTCCCCCCTCCCCACATTAAAAACGGATTAATCTACAATACAATCTGATGTTTGTTATATTTACTCCGGAAAGACGGTATGTTTATATCCCCCTCCCCCCCCCCCCCCCGATGGTTATCAATAAATAATTATGATCAAACAAATATTAAATATACAGTAAACACAGTCCCTCTAATAGTTTAACTGATGAATGTCACACGTTCCACTTCAGAAATCGGGTCAGGTTTCTTTACCATATAACAATGATTCCCTGATGAACAGTGTGGGTCACTTCCATGGCTTAATAACGGTTAGGACAGTTGTCCACACACACTTCTACGATCTAAGTTCAAGTCACGGCACGACTACGCTTGATGAATGTTTCATCCTTCATTTCGTTCCATTTCCTCCATTTAGCCTACTAATAAATGGGCAAAGATGTGGCCATAAACGGCAACATTTTATATCTCCTGTAAAGAGATTTATTGTGCCATAAATTAATCGAGAGTAATCTCACAGCACAGTGCGTAGAGCGGTGTACATATACACTTCCAGGCCATGGGTTAGAATATGACTCGGGTAAAAGCTGTATTTTGTGAACATTTGATTATGAAATCACTCCCCGGTTTCTCTACATCCGATCATTTGTTGATGTATTTTGTACTGTACGTCACTTTAATGAGATTGGTTGAACCTCGTGTACTCGCAAGGTCTGCCACGGAGGTCGATTCTCTTCAAGGATATTGGTGCTATAGAAATGTATCATTACTATTATTATTATTACTGTTATTATTATTATTATTATTATTATTTAAGTGTAATACTCAGCATCAACTTTTATACAGAAATATCTCACATTCATGATTTATGAATTGTTTTAAAATGTGTCTAAAATCATAAATATATCCTGATTATAAACAGAAACATATTGGAACATGGCCAGAAATATAATATTTTATTGGTTTATTATATGTATGGTCTAAATATCGGTGGTGCTGTTCTAAGGACTTATCTTTAATTAAGTTTGCGGGGCCACTGACTGTAGTAGGTCTTTACAATTTGACATGATAATCAATGCTCTGGGGAGTAAATTCACTTATAAGTAACATTTATAGTTCCACAATAATATATAAACTCTCCACGACGTAACTGATTGTGTGGTTGGCTATAGAACTCTAGCACCAAGGTTCAAATCCTGTCCTGTCTATGTTATTTATAGTTCAGTATGTAATCAACATTTATGGCCATAACTGACTGATGAATCCGAACTCAGGTCCTTCCAGATTACAGTTCAGTACTTTATCACTAAGCTACCACCGGCTCCTACCCCCCCCCCACTTCCTCCCCCACACACATGCCTTACTGTTTGAAAGCTCATGTTACCTATCACCAGTGACAAACTCAGTGACCCTAACAGTAGCTACTGGCACTGAACCCATAACCACAACAGAACCACACACCACACTACCAGCTCAATTCAGTGTGTACCAATTTACAGCTGATCCTCGGCGCTGTCAGAAGACAATACGACACCGAGTCAGTGACATCCATCAAATATCTGTCTAATCTTGGCGCCATCCGATAACGCAGTACTGTCACTGCTGGAGCGAAATAGGAGAGAGAGAAAAGTGGATCAAATTAACACCAAGTTCTCATCTAACATCAAACATCATAATACTGGACAGATTAGGAGGGGGGAAGGCTGGTCACTAATGTGATTTATGGCTAAACTATATAACCCATCACTGTGTCCATGTCTCACACACACACACACACACACACACACACACAAGGCTAACTTTAGTCTCCTTGTCATTAATAAAACCCTATATTATAATTATAGTTTGTATAGCAGACATTAGGTCTGATTTGAAAATGTTAATATATAGAACGGCAATTCCGCCATAACGGTCTGCTAAAGCGCCGATGTAAATTGTTATAATAGTGACGAGTAGGTCATAGTATTTATTGGATTTGTATGTTTATGAGGTATTTGACCCTCCAGCAAATACAAGGCATATTTTGTGCGGTTGAGAAAATTCCGTTTTTTTGGTACCTTATTTGGTTCCCCAAAGAAAATTTCTAATTATAACCATGTACATTTGGGTTTTAAAGCCGTTTTGAGTCGGCCCGGTTATCCAGCATTTAAATGACTGTAGCAGGCACAGTACGCTCTTTAAAACAAAAAGTACTCCCCGACTAGGAATAGAAACACTGCATCGCATCTGAGGGGGATTGGACACAGTTCGCGCGGTTGGTGTGTTTTACATAACAAGTTTTCTTGTTTTATAATTCACCTTGGTTTATGTGGGAATAATTTATCTTTCCTAGGTCCAGTTATTCCCGTTTGTACTATGACATTCAAGATTAGCTCTAATCTGCTTGTCATAAATAACATTTAAGAACTACAATAGTTGAATAGCATAAATTAGGTCAGGTTTGAAAAATAGCATAGTTCAAACAGTACGGAAGCATGACGCCTATTAGGTTGTTCAGCCAGTGGGCCAAATAATTAAAAAACGTTTTAATAGTAATCGCTTCATGACGCCTGCCCGTTGTAAAAACTGATCTTTGAAGACAGTGACAATTGGGTTATATGGTTTATATAGTATTGCTTTGAAGAAAGATACAGCAATTGAAAAATAGCTATAAATAGGGCTGCTTAGATAATTAAGCTAAACATTCTCACTACTGCCGTGATCTGACTTGGGTGTTTTACACCCAAACTCCACGGCTGTAGGTGATTCGTATTTTGATTTTGCTTGGCGGCTTAGGGACTGGTGAGACATTTAAAATTTTAGCAAGAAAATCGCCCCTTGGATTCAGTCCCCTGAAGAAACGTCCAGAGTTTGAATTCACGGATCGAGATTCTCTGTGCCTGTGCCTTATTATACACAGCTAAAACACACACACAAAAGGTTCTCATAGTAGATTTAGTCACCTTATGAATCACCCATATTATGTGAAGGAGTGTGAGCTTCTACGTTCATTAAAAGTTATTTCCTTGTTTATGCGTCTCTTATTATTAGCAAATATATATATATATATATATATATGTGTGTGTGTGTGTGTGTTTTAGCTGTGTATAATAATGTGTAACGTTTCACCAGTCCCTTATTATTAGCTATATATATATATATATATATATATATGTGTGTGTGTGTGCGTGTGTGTGTGTGTTTTGTGTGGCGTAAGAACCTCTCCCACCTCCCAAACACACACACACACACACACACATGCAGGCACGCACGCACACACTGTCACGCAATATCTCCACATTGACAGTATATGCCAACATACATTAGTTACAGCAGTAACATTAAGCCATTCTAAGCCAAGATCAAATTCTGGTGTCGCTTTCTCCTGATGAGTCTACTGAAGAAATGAGAACAGAACGATGGACAAGAAATGGAAAGAACTATTTTATCATCCGAGTTAACATGTTCTACAACAACACTGTTAGAGCCAGAAACCCCCCCCTCCCTCTCTCCCCCTCTCTCTCTATCACTCAGTAAACGCCACCTGAGGAGCGAGCTGACAGCCTGCCCACTTAAGGTACTGAATACAAGCAAACCTGATGGCTGCGGCACTCGCTCCAATGCGGATAGTAATCACATTAACACATATCGGGTGAAGGGACACCACAACAGTGCGAGGAGACGAGAGCATATCGCTGGCTGCAAGCATGCCCATACCACACCATCTCTCTCTCTCTCTCTCTCTCTCAAACCGTCGCAGAAAACACAACAGTCCTAAAAAAAACTGCCATTATTATAATTGTAGATGTGAATCATAATCATGGCATGTTTGACGGATTGGATTATGTCCCGTTATTATGGAGTGGGTCGGCCGACTGGGAGATGAAAGGTGGCAGTGTACTGAGTGTTCCGGTATTACAAAAAGTTGCATGCCTCAATCAATCACAGGTAATGCTTCTGTCTAAGCGAAGAGATGCTTGTTAACTTTGAAATAACGGTCATGATATGGTGAAAAGTAGAAACTACATCAATTGACCTTCTGGCTAACATACAGCAGATGACAATGGCACGGGATTGCATGGTAATAACAATAATTACGATCAATAAAATATTCTCACCAATCATTGTAGATCGTCTATATTAAACTCTCGATTCGAGGCAGAAAACAGTTGGTTAGAAATAGTGAAGGATATAAAAATTTATTTTCCTAAAAGTCAACACCTATGGCGGGATTAAAAAAAAAAGATTAAAGGTTTTCAAGAGATAGTACACTTGTAATCTTCCCTAGCAAACTACTGCAACATTATGGAGCGAGCGCACTACAGCCAGAAGACACAACTACCATTTGACTTGAGTCCATACTAGGAAACCAATAACGGGGTTTTTTATTGGACGATCCAGAACGAACAATTCCATTTATGAATCTCCATCTTGTGGCTCCTTCTAAACATCTAGCACGCGCACCCGAAATTAGCTCGACTATCGCGAGGCCAAACTCGGGCATTGGGAACAACGATGAATCATTTCGGGCAACCAGCAACGCCCATCCAATCAGCTTTTGCGGAGACGCTATTCGCGAAAATCACTCATTATAGCTTGCACAGCGTCTCAGGTCAAAGGTGATCAAATACCGGAAGCACCACGAACAAAACAACTCTACAGCCGGCAGTACCGTGAAGACAATTACTTCTGTCATAAACTGACATAGAACCGGGCAGGAAAACCTCTCCCCAGATCTCGTTTTTATGACATTTATAGCTAGAGAGCACAAACGTGAATTGATCTGAGTATTATAGACTATATAGCACTTGGCACAAGGGGCAGAGGTCATTTTGCAGAGGGCAATGTTGTGTAAGGGCACTCTTTTTATCAACAAAATGGTATAATATCCACCAGTTTAAAAGTGCTACCTCGGTCAACTACCTATACCATTTAATTGCTATTTCAACAGTATGTAGATAATTATTTTCATTACCTACCGGAATGAGCCATAGAGTGAAACAAAAGCTAAAGACATGAGTTAAAATAACATTTCTCATTACTGTAATGGTCAGACGTTGGCTAATTCTGTTAACGAAGAAGCGCAAAGCTGGGATACAAATATAATTTCTAGCCTTACAATAAATGGTCATGATTTCAATAAGACATAGACAGGTTGGAAAGTACTAAAAATAATTATCTGGAGCCGTTACATCTGGACATCTTAACCAACCTACATAGACCTAATGGTCTATAATAAGTAATAGATCTTTAAGAAGCTGAGTATTAGATATTACTTTTTATATGTTAGTTGAGATGATACAGTAATGTAAAACTTTTAAATATTTTGTTTTGTCGTCCGTTATATTATAAATGGTGCTAAATTATACACTAATATTTTTATCTCTTAACAGGTTTTTATATCTAAAGAGTGGTATATAAGTTTTTCTATAATAATAATAATAATACTGTTACGACAAATCACATAATACCACTTGATGGATGTAGGGTTGCTGTATTTGTCTTGTTGTTGCTGTGTATACAATCATTTCATACGTCTATTATTTGTTAGAGCTTTACTTTTTCTCTAGTATTTAAATTTAAAAGATACTGACGTGTCCTCTGTGATGTGGGGGGGATTTCCTTTTTTAGTTATGGGACTTTAGTCTGATCAGCTCGTTTTCCTAGAAAGTAGACCCCCTCTACACCCCCCCCCCCCAGCCCCATATCTCAGTTGTAACCAATGTCAAGGCTAAAATATATAAATTACACACTGATTCACTCACTGATTGAACAAATCCCCCCCCCCACACACACCCACACCCACACTTCTGATTCAGTCAAACGCTGGGGGGGGGGGAGGATTTAACCATCACAAACAGACAGCATATAGTTTCCAGAAGAGTGAATTCAAAGACAGACTACATCAAACAGGATTAAAACAACAAAATCAGACGTTATAAATCCTTGGACATATTAAACTGAACACTGATTAATGTTATTGTCTGTCACTGGGAATAATATTGGTTGGGAATAAAATGTGTCTAAACAGTCTTCGCCAAAAGTACTAAATATAATATAAATACTAGTAATGATGAAAGCTGTTAATATATTATTATTGTACTATAGACGATGAAAATATTGTAAATGTCCCACACAAAACGTAAACATTGCTAATGTATCAGATACGTATATTATTGTTTTCTTTAGCCTCATCGCTATAGCATTTATGATAAATGTCCATGTGATGATTCCTTAGGGAATTATTTAAATTTGAACTTATATATGGTCCGTAAGGCTACAGCACAGTCCTCCAACGATGACTGCAAAGTTCTCTAACCATGACTTGACAGCGCTCTGACCATGACTGGACAGTGTTTCAACCATGACTGGCCCTAGTGGTCTGACTATGACTGGGGGGTGTTTTAACCATGGCTGTGTTTCTGTACTGAACAAAATGTAAACGCGTACAATACTTGAGGCAATAAAAATACAGCCTTTGTTAAAATAGCACATTAAAGACAAACATTGTCAGTGTAATAAAGAAATTTGTATATATATATATATATATATATATATATATATTGTGTGTGTGTGTGTGTGTTGTGTGTGTGTGTGTGTGTCATAATGACACATGTACAATCAGTACTATTATTACAGCTAGCTATGGTTATGTCTTCAATGGGATGATACAAGTATTACTCTTCACCACATTGTATCTGATATATGGAGTCATTATATCATTATTAATATCAATAAAGCTCTGTACTAATAACTATAAGTGTTACTTCCATCATCTGTTATTAGTTATGATGAGATAAATGATAGAGACTGATTTATGACAGACAACTAACTATTATAATGATGATGTCGCAATTGGGACAGACCTGTAATAAGAGCGAACGAGAAACAGGTGTGTGTGTGTGTGTGTGTGTGCGCGCGCGTGTGTGTGTGCACAAGACACAGTACACGTCCCTCCACACAAACACCCAAATACAAATAAAAAAACTTGTTACGAATACAACACCCAAATCCACTTTTGCCACGAATAACATGGACAATTTGGAAGACATGAACACCGAATTATATATATATATATATATATATTTATATATAAACCTTTATTAACCAAAAGCTACTAATCAAAGAAAAATAATACAGTGACTCTATGCTATCCTTGAGTCAACTCAAGCCACTTCTAACTATAACCCAACAAGAATTTTACATTCCAGAGTAAGAACTCCCCCCCCTCCCAAGAAATAAATACTTATTCTCCAGAAGAATCCCATCCAAAACATAAATTTAGCCACCCAACAATCATCTTCCAAATAGAGTGCTCGTGTGTATAACTTGACTAACCGTGAGCGAAACATTCGGAAATAAAGACAACGGGATGGCACTGTAACAGACGAGAACGTCTCATCATCTTGTTGGTGGGATGATATTAATGCTAAGAGACTCCATTCAGACTGTGATGTACTATCTCGTGTTGAAGGGACACACACACACACACACACACAAACAGAACAAACGAGAACCACGGAAATTATAAATACATGAGGTTACCAAGAGACTGTTAAGTGTTATGAAGACACGTGGACGGGTTACGGTCTACAAAAGGGACTATTTTGTTTAGCGTAGGCTACTTGTCTAGCTGTGGGGGGTATGAGGTTGTGATGTGTCGGCGGACAGTTAATGTAATATGATGTGGTGTCGTAGTTTTTGGCTAAGCTTCATTACCTGGTGAAGCCTATAACAAGATTACATAATGTATAAATTTGTAATGGATTCTTTCTAGTTATGTCTGTTTATAAAGGTGGTTTTGGAGACAGATTTCTCGCATATAGCTTCATCAACCACATCGCATGTTTTGTAATTAAGTCAGCTCTGATAAATTATTCAGATACATAATTAAATACTTATCAATATATCGCGTATATAGAACAAAGCCTATACGCGCCATAGAACCTGACCTGAAGACATCCCAACACTTCTATCAAATGGCAAACCAGGTTCAACTATACCAGTCTGGGACACAGACTACCGGAAATGGTCCCAACCGGATGGTGTCTCGAGTCAACCAGACAGATAACTAGGTCAACGGACATCACGGACAGATGATATAAGCAGAGATCTATTACAAACATGTCACTCAGCTGGCCCGCATCTAAAGTACAGACCATCAAGTACACAACTACATCACCAACAAACCTCTCATCACAAACTCGTCTAAAATAAAACTGACAGATAAGACGAGCCAATCAAACATCTTCCACTGACGTCCTCAAAATACAACTTCTGCCCACATCCTGTATGACCATCTTCCACAGATAATCGCCACATCTTCCAAGAATATCTCTATCCCGTTCTTCTTGGACATTTTCCATCCACATGAACAACTCATTTAATTTATCACGAACCAACTCTAAATCGTCTCCCACCTACATACACCACCCACATCATCCATCCGAGTACCCACCACCAGCATTTTTCACCCATTTCTTCCAGCCGCGTCAACCACCCGATGTCAGGGTGATATTTGGTGGCAGTTCTGTATCAAATTCAAGAGACAAACTGATGAAGAAAGATAGACAAGTGGGAAGATAGACAGATAGATAGATAGATATATTTATTCAGTTCACATAACAATTATACAAGAAATTATAATATTAAAATTATTAATGATTAATCTATAATGTGAACTGAGGGAGTTATTGCTGTCTTCCTCTTGGACCCCCCCCCAAAAAAAATTTAATAGATATTCTTATATATACAACAACAAAAAGAGATTGTCTGAAGGCAGAGTAGATGACTGCGGCCCAGGGAGGAAACTTTACCAAAACTTAAATCACTGCGTTACAGTACAATAACCAGACCAGCAGAAAATAGAGTTTACAGTTAATTAGACCTCAGATATACAGGAAAACAGACAGAAAGACACAACATAAATATAAAGGAACCCGATTTTCGAATGAAGCTTGCTCTGGAAATAAAACCAATGAGCTATTAAAGAGATTTAATAAAATAAACATATTGAAATAACTTAAATTTACACACCGTTTTAATCAACACACACACAACACACACACACACAAGTATGTCTGCCCTATCCAAAGTCCCACAAAGTTTCATTCTAGACACAGTCTAATTACATACAAAACCTAAGTCCTCTAGGAACCAAAACCAAATTAAACAATAGCAGATCGTATTAATATTTGATGCACTGGTTGAGATGTTCTACGAGTTTAATACAATTAAGACAATACAATCACAATCATCGAGTTTATTTATTGTCTAAATATTTATAAATGAGCTGTCAATTACAGGAAATATTATAGCAATTTATAGAAGCAGAAAAATGCTAAAACAAATGGCTCAAAAACCAGCACAGGGTGTACTAGTAGAGATATTATACTTGTATTTTATTCCATCCTTGTACAGCTCGGTACTGAACAGAGACACGTTGTATTCTGAATATATAAGATGAACACGTGACACTAAAAATATCCCACCCTTTTTTACTCTCCAAATAATGGATGTTTTAGTTTAAGTTGGATGTCGGTTTAAACCTGTTGGGTAAGCCAAGGAAAGGTTAGGTTTACTGGCTATTAAAATATAATGACAGTCTTGTGTGTGTGTGTGTGCGTGTGTGTGTGTGTGTGTGGACATAGAACAAAACGATCACTTAATATTATACTGGGAACAAAATGAAGAGACTGTGATTATCTAGAAGTGGTGTTTAATGTCAAATTCATGCCACTTACAGTCAGTCCTAGTTATTCAAACTGAACTACAGGGGCAACCTACACCCCCCCCCAACGTGCTCACCTCACTTCCCACAACGACCCATGTAATTAAGATGCTTCCTTTCCACTGAACCAGAAAGCGACCTCTGACTGATGGATGACCCATTTGGGAATTCAGCTTCACACTTGATTAAAGAAGGAAGTATCAGGCTGTGTGTGATTCGCTATAATGGCTCTTATTCTCTCTGACCATTGACATAGTATGTGGTCTAGTAATGCTCCAGTTCTACTTACTCTAGTAAGATGCCCTACTTCAAAAGAAATATAGATAATATTGATTGGACTACACGAAACTGGGGTACAGTTGTCCATACAGTGTTTATAATATATATGTTTGTGAAGGTGGCTGTTCTAGAACGTATATAATGTATACAACCTTTAAATATGGGTGCATACAATACTGAATTTATATTGAATATATTGGTGACATTGGTTAATGAATAAATTATAGAATAATGATGTACCTGAAATATAATTTATTGGCATAACTAACTTCTCGATGAGCTTATTTTAAAATAGTTCTGGTATATGACTGACTGATGATGTTGATGATGATGATGATGATGGTAGTGGTGATGATAAAAATTATACGACGGACAACATCTGATGACCTGGATCAGCGTGCAGTTGCTGACTATACAATATATCAAATAGTCAATATATCTTTAATTATTCAAATACTGAATGTTATTTCATTCTTCATCCAATAAAAGCCACATCACAACAACATCAGAACAGTCATTGGACTTTACCACCAATCAGATCTCTAGATATTTTGTTAGCATTTCTCAGCCCAGACATGACATGATGTCAGATGACGGGGATCAGCCATAACATTCACGGTTTTGGTTTTTGGTTTTGTTGTTCGGGGAGAATCCCCAGGCTGTCGCTTAATCAGCACAGCCTCTATGTTGGAGTGGTTGAGAAACCTCCTCCCCCACCACTCACAGGGGAGCAGTACGGAAAGATGGAGCCGAAATACCCTGAGGGTGGTCACTGCCAGAGTGTTTTACGTCCTCGGGGGGGGTTTTAACGTCCCCCTTTATTTTAAATAATTCAGTGGAGACGGCAGCGCCATTTAACGTGGTCAGCCACCCACGATGTAGTGAGCCGAGAAATTAATCCCTGGAAAAGTTTCGACCTCTTACGGGGTTCGAACCTGCGACCGTTGGCACCAAGTGCCGACTGCTTAACCGCTAGGCCACCGGAGCTCACTACACACATTCACGGTTCATGATGGTACATTATATATACCGATGGCATCTCTCTGGATTACTGATCAACTCACCATCAACGTACGCGAGTGGGAGGCTCATTATTGATCTGGATTTAGATATCAAAGCCTAAGCGTCTCCCATATCTGGGTCGGGCAAACTGTGGCACTGTTTGAGACCGTTGCACAGAAACTGGGCCAACGGATGAATATATATTCACATATAAACAATCAACATTCATCAACGCAATGGCTGAAATAAGAAAATAATTTGTTTTTAAATCATCATTTTAGTTCGGCATAAACTTCAGAGATCTGATTGATGTTTTATGATTGATGACTTACGGTCACTTTTGTGCATGTGGTAGGCTAAATGCCAAGATTCGAACTCAGGTGGTAGTGATCTGTGGTCCAACGCACTATCAACTAAAACACGGACATGGCGCCCCGATATAAACTTTAGAGATAACAGAAGCTGTAATCTCTGTATCGTCTCTTCTTCGAAATGTTCTCAATTTAGGTCAATTCTTGAGAATCTTTAGTCAACATTTTTAGAATGAGAACTTTGATAACATATATATCAATATAATATTATTGGTGAAAAGATATTCTCGAAAAGCAGAGACGATATCCGTAAAAAAAGTCCCATCTTCTACTTAGCAAAACGCGTCAGACAATCTGTGGTAAGTGATGGCTTAAGTTTTACGGCTACTTGCTGTGTGCACAAAGTAGGCTAAATGGGCCGAGCGATCCCCAAAGGTAATGAAGTTAAAGATGAAACACCCTTCAGATATACCCACGATGAGATTCTAACTCAGGTGGTAGTGTGATCTGTCGTTCAACGCGCTACCGGTTAGACTACAGAGTCGCCCCCTATCTGTGGTAAGTAGGACAGCTGAGCTGTATAGACAGAGAATACACAGAAACAGTCAGACTTAATTGTGACTTTTGTGTACACGTCAACACTGATGATGGAAATTGGCTGAAACTAACATCAGAACGACACCGAGGATGACAACAAAAGCCATTACTGATCCATGAGAGAATAATTTATCCTGCCAGCACACTCAGCCACAAAATGGTTGGCAGTGATCCGATGGTCCACCACGGACAGTAATACATCAAACATTAAAATCAATCAAACTGACATCAGCTGATCGGAGTTAATCACCGCGCAACAGGGCGACATCCACGAGAACGGATCTCCCGATTCGGAGAAACTGGACATTATCAGTTAAAGACTGAAGCCATCGAGTCTAACCACGTGACGCGCGGTATTCGCTGGTGCTAATTTTCTAAATCACTGAGCCCAGGGTCAGAATAGACTCAGCCAACTCCGGGATGTCTGGCATCGAACGTCTAATCGTACTCTGTAAAAATCAGCATTCATCAGCTAATTACGGACTCGTCCACTCCGGGATCGGAGACTCCGGTGATTTAAAATACATCTGGACGTGGAGAATCCGTCATTCCGTAATTTGTTAAGATAAGAATGATAATCCACGTACCAACAACAATAATGATTGGGTATCGTGCACGTGTGTCCCATCAATATCGGTGTCCTTGGTTTTAAGTTTTTCTTTTTCCAACATTTCATCGTCGCTTTCCTGGAATCATTTTTGTTTGCGCGTCACGGGCAATGAGGAAGAAATCCCCTGTGGCTGTCTATGAGGTAAATATGAATTTGTCTCTTCCATTCCCAAATATCACATATCACCCCTCATCCCAATTTCTATCAGACAAAGAGACATCAACTTCCCAACTGAGACTTAAACCCCATCGTCTACAAAAACATCGCCCAGACAGCTAACAATTATGACCTCTAAACCCCACCGAATTAGGCCACCTAATCGGGATATACACCACCTGACATTTCTCAGGTGTCATCCTGTCTCTCTCAGTCCTATACCGTGCGTGATGCGAAATTAGTTGGTGTACAGAGGTGCCAGTCACTTCTATATGTCAGTAGTATAATGTGAGGCTTCACTCGTACGATGGCTAGCTCGGATATTGAACACAGAATACAAAGGTATCTCTGAGTTAATAAAAACATTTCCGGAATGAAAGACGAACTGAGCACATGGCTCCAGGACAGGACTCCATCTGGATAGAACCATGTATGACATTGAACACTTACAGATGTTTCCATCTCCCCCCTCCCCCCCCCTCAATTCTGATCTACACCGAGAGGCCACAAATTCAGCCCATTCTCCCCAGAAGGTATATCCAGAACTGGGATGGTAGAAATGAGGCTATTTATAAGTTAAATAAAAGTAAACAAATGCTTATCGGATCATATGGATAGCCACGGACAGCTCAACTTAGAGGAGTGCCTCCTACCATATTAACATGGTCTGAATATGGATTTATTTTCTCTAGTTTGGTAATCAATCATCTGTGCGACTGAATACAGATTATGGTCAAAACTGCCCGCTGATATTTTTGGCAAGGTTTTTTCCGGTAAGAATTTTCCCACTGAGGTTTTGTCCATTTACCGAACACAGCAAATCCTACTTACTCGGCAGGCAGATCTGGTGCGTGCTGGCCTTGCCCTGGTACGTCGACGTGTATCCAGACAGTACGATTCCGGATCCGGGCCATTTCTGGACTGTCCACAAAGTCCATGTACATGGTGTCTGAAACAAAAAGATACAATGATAACATTGTTAGTGCTTCTAAGTTGATCAAAATAACGACAAAAAGTATTACGTCAAAATGATTCTCATCAATATTCATGTGCATTTTGTGCAGATGACGGTCCCAGAAGTCTCATGTAAATCTATAGTATAATCCTTTCAGGATTAGCATAATATGAAATATATGAATAATAAATACCACGAATCCGCTCCAATTAAATAAATGCTGCTCTTGTTTTCCAACTGGTAGACAAAATGAGATCTCCAAGGGAAAATAGAAAATGAAACATCCTTCACAATTAGGTTTTAGGGGCGTCAAACCCTACCCTACAGCTTTGTGACCAACAGGATTGGGAGGTTCTGACAAGACGATAACAACCGCGGTTTTTAACATCTGGTCAGAAATGCCTTTCTGACGTCAGAAACCCAACCCTGGTGACCAACTGCACTATAAGCTCTTATTAAATAATAGGTTTGGAGGAGGGGGTGTTAAAAAGGGTACTACTAAGGTTACAGGTTTAACTGTAATGGGTAGACCAAAACATGACAACACCCACTTAGTAGTAGTAGTAGTAGTAGTAGTAGTACAAATAATATACACAACAAGTATGACATCTGGTGGCAACTTTAAATACTAGGTTTATGTGCTGTGACCTGAGTAACGGGAAAGGTTTGCCAGAGCTACACTCAGTAACTTTATTCATGCCACAATATTTATTGTGAAATATGGGTCTACAAGGGACAATTAAAAATCGTATACTTCCTGGAGTATTTATAATGGTACTGAACTATATCGGTCAATAATGAGGGAGGAGTACAAACCAGTATTAAAGCCCTTAACTCTTATCAGAACCGTAAGTTCTTAGAACAGCCAGCTTGGTTTTAGCCTGTAACGCCATAAGTGAATAAACACAAATCCAACATTGGATGGATGCTCCAATAGAACAATGGATATGGTATTCAACCTGAAAACCTTCTGGCTAAGGTTCGAATCCTGGCATTATCTGTAACTCTGGGATGTGTCATTATGGAGTCATCCCCATTGAATATTAATAAATATCCTTGATAGAGTGAGGCTAAACAAGGAACTCCCTCACTCCATTATCTAAACGATCAACTATATCTTATAGAGAGATTGTTGAATTATCTATGACGTCTGAAGTAACAAAATACTAAAAGACTCCAAACACTACACAATTTCAAATTTAGAATGTCGTCTTTTAGTCATCCTGAGAGGTACTGAGGTAGGTTGAGTTGATTTGAGTTATTTAGCTTCAGTGCAACTTATACCTGCAATATATATATATGGCAGAGCTCCCTGGGGAAACATACCATACAAATATTGGCATAAGCTGGATTCGAACCCATTACCTGGTGGTTTGTATCAGTGTTCTAACCATTGCACCACTGGAACGCCCTATTGAGGTAGCTACTGAGGATATGTTCATTCCGGAAATATGATCAGCCCCAAAAATCAGTTCAATTATACAGATAAATATCATCAAAAAAACATTTATACTCGAGACAGGTTAAGGTGACTGACAACAATTTCACTTCGTGCTTCTATTGTCATAAAACAGAAGCTCTAAGGACTTTGATATAAATATGTAAATTCTATTCAGTTCCCATGATATTACTGATCCGAAATCGGAGTCAAATCACAAAATTATCATAAACAATCCTTCATCTCCAAGATTTAGCACACACACACACACACACACACACAGAGTTTAGCTATTCTGGGCTTTGTCTCTTAATGTGCTGCTTATGGAATGGTCTAAAATAATAAAAACACGAACTGCACAGATGTGATGAGAGTGAAATGATTATTATACGTAGAAACTCTCAAATCACAACAACAAAAAACCTAAATAAATCTAATGTAGATTATTCTCATATAAAAACTAGTTAATGCAGCTCGCATCAACAGATGGTGTCCTCGCGTCTTTATAGAAGAAAAGATACAGCATCTAGAGGAAGATGCATGTTGTGTTGTCTATAATGATGGAGAGAGGTGAATCCTTGTATGATTGGACTCTGATGATGGAAAGAAAGGTGTTTTTTATGAGTTATTATTATCCATAATTATCCACAATTATCAATGTTATCTGAGGATAGTGTATGGGGGGGGGGAGCTTTCATCCTTTATTTTCCTATTCTTTACAAGTTTCGTTTGATATAAATCTGGCACAGTCGCCTTTCGCTTGTGTACAACGAATATTAATTACTATTTTAAGGCCACCTTTGAGCACACGGTAAATTAAACGAGCCAAGCAACCTCCAAAGCTAATGAGGCGAAGTGAAAGATGAAACATGCTTCTGACATAACCCGGCTAGAGTTTGAACCCAGATGCTAGAGGCATACAGCCAACCAGAGTACCAGTTAAGCCATGGAGATGCTTGAGTGCAACTACAGAAGACACACACACACACTGACCTAATACTAGCCAAATATCCATACTAGAACCTGAAATCTCCCATTACTACACGAGAACCACAGAGAGTCTCAATATTCAAGGCAATCAAATAGCTCATAAATAACAACAGTTACAGTCAACATGAGCCACATCCGGGTGAATAATCCTGATCGTAGATAAACAGAGTCACAAATCACTCTACACCAAAAGGTATCCGATGTTAATATATATTGTATACCAAAATAAGACATTCTTTAAAGTCCAGTTGATGTTCAGTGCTTTAAAATGACTGATCATGTGATTGGTTACAGGCGTGTACAAAAGTACTAAATTGGTACGTGAATGGGGGCAGGGGGGGGGGTGGGTGTGTGTGTGTGTGTGTGTGTGTGATAGACTAAAGATAAATATAGATACCAATAAAAGACTGTTTTATTATCATATTCATAATATCCATCTTTAAGTCCTAAATAGCATATTCAAAGACATATCTTTTATCTTTAATCTCGTCTAACATTTTAATTGTTTTAAAGGTTTTACTCAATTGTTAATTCAACTGTAATCCCTCCGGGTGGATATGTACACTAGCAACGCCATCATCAACTCCCCAGGCAGCATCTTGTTTAGTGCTGCCGCTTTATACTATAGGTGAGCAATATGTATAATGATCCATATTGATCCACAATATAATCCAGCACAATCCATACTATAACCAATCACAATCTGGATTATAATTGATCACAATCCACACAACATTCCAGCACAAACTATAATCCATCACAATCCAAAATAAAGTTCATCACATTCTGCATTAATGTATCCATCACAATCAACACAATAATCCACTGTATCCTTATTATAATGCACAATAATCCACACAATAATTCACTACTTAGTCACAAGTTTTGATCAACCACAATCTAGACAATAAGCCAATCAATAATCTGTTACAATCAACATCAATCCATCACCTGATGGTTCAACCGAGTAAACACTCGACTAGTAGTCAACTGGAGACTTCGAACTGAGAACCTCCTGGTTTTAAATCCAACACTGCTGCTGAACTACTATGAATCACAGATATTAATGTACGGTTTGTAGATCGGGTCATGACCTTGATAGTGAGATAATAATTGACACACCCTATTTTCTAAGTATTACGTTGCGTAAGTCAGGTCACGACCTTGACATTTTGGTAGTAAATGGCAGACTATGTGTTACGTTTAAATCTAGTGCCGGGAAGCAGGAATGGACTAATAGACACTAGGGTAATAAATGAATGAAAAAATCACCAGAAGTCGAGCTAGTTTGCATCTACAAATTTGCAGTCTATCAAAATCTGTACGGCGCCTTTCAATGTCACGTGAAGGTCGACGAAGAACTTCGTTGTAAGATGATGAATATTTATAATCAGATCAAAACATCCAGCACCAAACAGGCAGCGCAGATCACAAACAAATACCGACAATAGACAGATCAATAACGCTTTATACAATATCCAGGGTTCTCAGGGGGTAACGTGATCAGACAATATGACCTACATAGAGCCATCAATACAAGCCATAAATAGTGAACTACACTTTGTATGTAGGACACACATCTCTGTACTGGGCAAATGGGTTGTCTGGTGGGCATGTAGCTGCTCTGATGGGCACATCTGGGTTGTCTGTTGTATGGTTGGCGTACAGATGGTCTAATTGGTGCATTGTTGGTATGATCAGCTCATCAGTATTATGGTATCTACAAAGGTCTATTAGCAGTGCGACACGGATGATCTAATGGGTACAGTCAGTTGCCGATGGGCACACCATTTCACTGACAGACACTCGGGTGTTTTGCTGATGGGCAAAAATCTGCACCGGAAACACGTTTATCCAATGGTAGCCATTGGACAAATCACTCTCCCGGTAGACACATGTCCGTGTGATATATGAATGTCTATGACATGTATATGGGAAGGTTGTATTATCCCCCGTAACTAATTCCCTAACGATATTAGCCTACTGTGTCCTCAGAAATGAGGCAACTAAGTTGAGGCAATACTAAAAGACCTTTTTGCGCCTTGTGGTATTAAACCATACACACCAATATTCACTCACTTGCCGTGTTAGGTTGTAGATTGGACTGAGGTTATGTGTTTGAAATGTGGGTTGTGAGGTCAACACAGAGGTAGTTAATGTGAGCACACTGGCTGATAACTTGGGTACAAACGTTGTGAGCTAGGGAAGACTGGATGATGCACAAACATTGCGAACTGAGCAGTCATTAGGTGATGGATGACTTGGTCACAAACAATGCGAGTTGGACACTGACTGAGATGACCTGGGCACAAACAATATCAGTTGGACACTGGCTGAAATGACCTGGGCACAAACAATGTCAGTTGGACACTGGCTGAAATGACCTGGGCACAAACAATGTCAGTTGGACACTGGCTGAGATGACCTGGGCACAAACAATGTGAGATGAGAAAACTGGGTGATAATGTGGTGGTTTCAATGTTACTGCGTAGTGCATCTTTTGATTAAAGCACTATATCTGTTATTATTATTATTATATTGTTATTAATATATCAATTTAGAGTAAATACCAGTTAATGAAGAAATGCTAGCTAGCCCAAGATTTAACATAAACTTCCGGAAACAATTTGATGCGGTGAACTCTGTGTGTGTGTGTGTGTGTGTGTGTGTGTGATACAGCTAGTTACTAGGCAACAGACAACACATTCAGATCTCACAGTACCATAGCCACAGATTGAGTCTAATAATGTCACACACCTTGATGCTCACTGTCCATTAGCTTAAGTTTCTGCCAAATATGGTCACCTTGTCAGTAATGAGAGAAGGGTTTATATCCCGGGAATTTGGGGTTACACCGAAAACATATTCTGTGCATTGATGCGACCCAAATTATATTTTATAGTTTACTGCACTTGTTACATCAAACATATAATAATAATAGTAATAATAACAACAGACTAGTGTACACAACACCACAGTAGTGCAGCATCTAAATAGGACACAATGAATTTCTAGCATCCAATATTGATATTTATCATGATACTCTGGTGTGCTAGTCTTAATAAATAACAAAAACAACTATTTTTCCAGAGAACACAAACAGCATCATGTCCTATTTTACTCCAACGACCCGAGTAAATTTACTAATTAATTAAATCTCTTACTTATTCCATTTGGAAAATTATTACAAAAAGCTCATCACAGTGTGTGTTAAGATATATATATATATATATATATATTTATGCCATCTGGTTATATACTGGGTATAGCATATCCATAAATGTGGTGCACTTCTCTAGAGACACTTGTGTTGATTTAAGGGTGTGATATTGTTATTATTATTAGTATTATTGTGGCTGAGTGAGAAAATTTAGGACAAAATTATAGAATGATATTCTCGGGATCCTGAACAAGACGAAAACGTGAAGACTATAATATCTGTGAAGATAACTGAAACGAATTAGATTAGAGCAACGGCTCATTGAGAAATTACACCGCATCATTCGTAAAGACATTGACATAAGAGAACTGTGATTATCCTGTGTGAGTGATATGGTGGCAGCGACATGGGATATACATTGTTTATAAGATAAATGTCAGATGTATCAACATGACGGATGTGTCAGCGTAACAACCTGTCCCTGAGCTGACTAATAACTCTTTGACGAGATTAAAACTGACTCGTACAGATAATGGATGCTGGTGATAATTTACCTCTCTCCATATTGTTCGCATTTAAAACAGATATGAATTCTTCCAGGTATTTCATAGGGTATTTTTGACACCTCTTTCGATGTCTTATTGTGTGTTTATAATATATGTACCTTTGGTTAAAAATAAAACAATACCCGGACATATATTAATCATCATTAAGGTACCAGCTGTCTGATGGTATCGATTCCCTTGTTATTATATCCATTGTTGTCATTAATCAATTGTTATTATGTTTTCTGATGATTATCTTTGGGTCTTCTGATTATTCTAACACCTAGCATTATTACAACTTATAATTATAGTAATAATAATAATAATAATAATTTATAAAGTATTCTTAATCGGATACATTGTTCCAAACCACACACACACACACACACACACACACACACACACACACACACTATCTCTCACACACACACACTCTTACACAAACACATACACACACTCACTCATACACACACACACACACACACAATGATAGGAAGGGAAGATACATCAGTATTTGTAGCTGCTACAGAAGAATTATACCAATGTTTTTTTTGGGGGGGGGATCGTCCCATAACATAATAACAATAAATATTACACCAACTGTGTTTTAATATGAATACAATAAATACATAACCAAACTGCACTCAGTATGCCATCAGTATTTAGTGAGTCAGTGAATGAGTCAATGAGTGGTTTACGTTTTTTGCCTAATATTTTTTGCCATGAGTAGATACTCTGAGTACCTACTTGGAATACCTCCTCCGAGTAGTTTATATTCCAAGTAGGATTATCATGGAAGAAATATTTCTGAATTAAAACAATTAAATGGTAAATTAATTTGTGGATTTAATTTTATTTTGCCTGTTCTAAACATTGAACGGGGGTAAATTCCTAAATAGCAATATCTCTATATAGATTACAGGTATGCTATGTGGTGGTGTCACAGTGGGGCGGAGCCCATGGTATCCAGACCATTTTAATTGGTTAAATGCTCACTTAGAGTGCCACAGTCTGTGTGCATATCTGATATATATATATATATATATATATATATATATATATAAGGAACCATGAGGCTGTGCTGATTAAGCGACAGTCTGGGGATTCTCCCCGAACAACAAAACCATACGGAACCAAAGCTCTAGATCATTATGGTTCCAGTATATTGGTAACATGACATGTAAGTGTTAACATTGTTAAATAGTATTTTAAATTTGGGATTTAATTTTTTTGTAGGAAACGTCAAATTCAACATTTCTCAATTCCAACTCAACATTTCTCAATTCCAATTCATTTTTTTTTAAATAATCAATTCCAATTCCGGAATTGAATTGACCCCATGTCTGCACAGATGTTAGTCTGATTCGAACTCACAACCTGGAGGTTTGCAGCACCATACTCTAACCTTTGAACTCTACCAATATTTAGTAAGACAGTTTATAATGAGTTATGACAATGTTTTATGATAATAATAACTTACGATCACATCCCAAGTCATGGACAGTCAGGATAACGACTTCGTTGTAACAACGACTTCCCTGAAAACAGACAAATAGATATAATGATTCCAGTATATGGAGAAATATGTTTACACACACACACACACACACAACAAGACACATGGTTAGCCATATTTGCCAAATATAAAAAGCTGATGGTCTCCAAACCGACTAACTGATGAATTACCCAGACGTAATATCAACGTATAATCATATGAGGAAATATACATTTTTATGAATGTATAGGTCTTTGTACTCTCACCTAGTATCATCACATGTATGTACCCTAAAACACAAACACACATGCGCTCATGTACATCAGTTAGTAATACAATTATGTGCGCGTGTATTTAAAAAATCATGATTCTTTAAAGTACAATTTATTCCAAATCAGTTCTTTTGAAAAGAAAACTTTCATTTTATAAAAGATTTGATTGTGAACCCCTCTCTCTTTCCCTTCATCCCACCAAACCCGTATCCACACACACACACATATATATATATATATTCTCACCAACATTTTTAAACCCCTTTAATAAAAACACAATTTAGAACATTTAATATTGAGCTCTGAGTTTTACATGGTTATCCACAAAAACAGTTACACAAGAAACTAGACACCAAAACCCCCACCCCGCCACACAAATATACACACACACACACACACACACACACACACTTTCTCTCTCTCTCTCATAATAAACTACACTCAAGTTAGTAGACGTAAACAAGTTATAGTCAAATCAGATCCCACATGATTTAATATGACAGGAAACGCCATGGCTGATTTTTTTACAATATTAAATCACACACACACACACACACAAGAATGTACCCAATCAGGAGTACCGGGCAACATTTAAGTTGTTATACCTATAAATAACTAAAGAACAATGGGATAAATAAAACCAGGAAACTAGCACGTTAAAGTCCATCTATTACACCCACCTCCTTATATCTTGATTTTGGTGTAGCTGAGTTACACATTAGATATTTGGCCATCCATATTTCCATGATGTAACACACACACACACACCATAAGGAACACCACCTCACAAAATATCATCACGATGCACTATTTTTCAATTATCACTTTAATTAAGACGGACTGTCACTTGACCGTAAACATTATTTGATTCAGTAACGTTTGCGTGTTTAATGGTCTACCGCGTAACGTTTGTGCACGTGTCGAGCTAAACGGGCCGAGCGACCGACGAAGGTAATGAAGCGAAGTCAATGGATGAAACGCCCTTCCGATATGCCCACACCAAGATTCGAACTCGGGTGGTAGTGATCGGTGTTCCAGGGCGCTACCAACCAGACCACGGAGGATCCCCCCACCAGAGTTAGATGAACTAGATAATAAATAGTTCCGTTGATATTATTTTAACCATTATCTCACCACTTCCCGCCTGATTATGATGATATAAATGTATTCTAAAATTGTAAATATATATATATATATAATCAAACAGAAAATACTACATTATATGTATATACTTTTATTGACAGGGTTGTCTAAAAGATTGCAACAAATCTGTAACACAAAACACATAATACGAGGTGCACAATATTATATATATATATATATATATATATATATATATATGTGTGTGTGTGTGTGTGTGTGTGTGTGTGTGTGTGTGTGTGTGTTTGATAGTTTTCTACAACATTACAACTATGTTGTCATCGGGTAAATCAAATTCGTCATTTGATGATTACGTCCACGAACGTTACTCTAGAAATGTCTACAAAATGGTTCAAAAATAAATACTTCAAGTATACAACTCAGAACGACGAAGAGCTCACAAATCATTCATAAACTGTTCATAAATAGGATTAATAAATTGTTTGAGGACGACAGTCAGAGTGTACTCGGAAACAGATCAATATACAACAGCAACATTTATGGTGTAAATCCAACTTTCTCTGTATTGTTACAGTCTTTGTTTACTGATTGATAATCACCAATGATTACACTGTGTATACTACATAAAGCTGACAGTATGGAAACAGTATGTTTTGATGGAGAGCAAAGATTGGTGTTTTACGGCCACGTTTGTACACATGTTAGGCTAAATGGGCCGAGCGACCTCCAAAGGTAATGAAGCCGAGTCGAAGATGAAACATCCTTCAGAATTATACCGACGTCGAGATTCGAACTCAGGTGGTAGTGATCTGTGCTCCAATGCGCTACCAGTTAGACCACGGAGGGGGGGTGGGATGATGATTCCTACAGGAATCATTTGACGATTGTCCATTTAGTCTAGCTGTCCTTATACTTCATCATGGACATTAGATTTAGCGATAAATAGTATTTATTGTTAAAATTATTGGGATTTAACATAAACCTGTTTGAGATAGTACTTAATAAAGGGTCTTTGGATGGCTCCTACTAATAAGGAATAAAGTGTACCATTGTTAGGAGAAAGTACCCTACGTTGTCTTCTGATACCAGGTGTCTATATTGGGTGTCATCATCATTATCATCATAATTATCACTATCCAAAGGTTGCGTGATGGTAAAAGTGATTCCGGGTAAAAAAGGCTTTACTTAAGGGATGCTGAAGATGTGTATTATTTATAAATACACTATCATCTCTTCCTTCTATATTTATCATAAAACGTCAATCATCATCATCATCATCATCTTAAACTAGTTAGTGTCTACTAATCAGCTGTTATTTCTTTTATATCTGAGTCCAATGACAACCATCCTTGAGAAATTTAAATATAAAACTTTATTTACGTGAAAGTTTTCAGAATAATTCTGATTATACTGCACATTTTATTAATTATGTAAATACTGTATATTTATAAATGTCATTATGTGGTTTATTGTGATATGATGTGCATCCGTGTTAATATTGTAGCTTTATGACATAGATGTATACCTACTGATCAAAGAGTTTATGAATGAATAAATTCTTTATATACAAATAACCTTAACCAATAGATTTGTTTCTGTATCCTGTTATTTTGTTCTCATATTGGATGTATACAGAAACATTCAGATCAAAACCAATCTATTAATACTTCCAATTGGTAGTTTGGTATATTTATTCTGCCAACTTCTAGGAAGATTAATAATAATATCTTGTTTACGTGATGACATAAATTAAAAAAATATTATTATATTAAATACATTTAAAGTACAAACATATTAACCTATTTTCAGTTAAATATAACTGTCATATTTATCTACGAATCATTCACTAAAATGTCGATGTAAATTCAACGAAATTTTACTGAATTATTTCCCGAAGATGTCTCGCTGGAACGTTTTAAATTTAGCTGAAATTCAATTGAACTCGAACTTCAATGAATTGTTAAAATTGGATTATGTTTTCTCTGATGTTATTATCACTGGGTGGGAGGTTGGGAATCAGCCCTTTAACTCAAGTAGAAGTAATACAGAACATATTATGTCTTAATACAACGTAGTATATTATATCATTTGTTATATTGTTTAAGTTGGCATTATATCATTGTTGTTGCGGGTAAAGGTACATTGTTGTTGTTGTTGTTAGTGTTGTTGTTGTTGTAATAGAAATGAGATGTTGCTGCTTTATAGCCGTAAGTGGGCCAAATGAACGTCGAAGATAATGATGAAGTGAAAAAACATCTTTTAAATATAGCCATATTGGGATTTGAACCCAGGTGTTAGAGGTCTATGTCCAAACTGGCTACAATGCATACATCCTTATTGTAACAGAAATTGCATCAGAAGCAGCACTATTTTAATAACATTAGCATAAGTAGTAGTAGTAGTAGTAGTAGTACTAGTAGTAGTAATAGTAGCAGTAGTAGTAGTAGTAGTAGTGACAACATCAGCTGAGGAGGACCATTCTAGTAGCAGCCGTTATGCCATTGTAAATGACTAGTATATTTATCTTCATCCATTACAATATGTGACATTTGTGATCCAGATGATCCAGATATAGTATAGAATTCATGTTTTATGGACACCTCCTATCCGTTCTGAAGGCAATTTAAAAACACATGTCCTCTGAACCCCGAACATGTCCTCTAGAGGGCATGGGAGAGGAAGAGGAGGAATGCCTTAAATAGGAAGTCCATTATAACGGTTGTGGGTGGAGGTTGGGTGAAGCTGGGTGACTCCTCAAAAGCCATACCTCATCGTGTATCACATCGGACAGTAATCTTCCAGTGAAGCCATCCATATCGACATCTTTATCAAGTCTTCACCAAAAGGCGGCTGCCATTTTCTAATTTAGGTCACACCATCAACAAGTCACGTGACATAGCCATGTATAGGGTGTTCCATAATTTCACATTTGATGTGTTCCGACCTAAGACACCCCACCCACTACAGTGTTAGGATTGGCTATTTATAGTTTTTCAAATGATGTTATACACCTCAGGGCCCAGTGAGACATTAACGTGTCTGACTGAATTTATTCTGGATTCGGTACCTCTCCAGGAATCATCCACGGTGTGTACGGGCGTCCCCGTGGTCTAACAGGTAGCGCATTGGACCACAGCTCACTACCAGCTGAGTTCGAATCTCGTCGTGGGCATATCTGAAGGGTGTTTCATCTTTGACTTCGCTTCATTACCTTTGGAGATTGCTCGGGATATTTACCCTACCATGTGCACATAAGTGACCGTTAAACATCAATCATCATCTTCACACATTGGTAACGTGTCACACACACACACACACACGCGCGTGCGTACGTAATGTTAAAAATTGGCCAAATCTATCAAATTATCCCCCCACCCATTTTCCCCATTAGGTTATTTCCTTATACAGATCCATCCTTCCCCAGCCGTTAATGTTCCGGATATGACCAGTTTAGAAGCACAGAACATAATTGTTATGTTCAGCTTCGACACAATTGTGAAGTTGTTTATGTTCGTTGAGTCTGTTGAGTTCACAGATACAACATAAAACACATCAAAACACAATGGTCCTACTGAATGATCAGTTAAACAAATAACTCACTTATCAGCATCAAAAACAACATCTGGAAACAAATCAGCCACATCTGCCAGATTTAAAAGAGCAACATCTGCATGCGATATTACCTACTGATGACAAACGAGCAGATGACACCTGACGTAATCAACAAACATCCCAACATATGTTCCAACATCAATGAAGATCGCAGCAGCTCGATCTTTAAGGGGCAATTCACAATAAACATCTATCTCTCTCTCTCTCTCTGTCGAGTTATAAAAGAGAAACAGTATATCTGTATGATTATAAAGGATGATACTTCATTTAAACTTCTAAAATAAATATCAACTCTACATTTTATACCAATCTATTATTAACATTTTTGTAATAAGGTTTCCATCGACCAGATTGTTAGAAGGTCAAAGTTATAACATACCTATAACTAATTTGTTTTCCAATATAACAATAGAGATCATTCTTAAGATATATTTTTATAGATCCAGTTAATTGAAATTCCAGCTAATTGAGAATGATCTATACTCTCTCCGACATGAAAGAGTTCTGAAAAAGGTAACACTGAAAACGTGTTGACATTAAAGATGCACCCTAATGAAATTATGATTAAACACATTTTAAAAATAGAATTATTTTTGTAATCTTTATGTGACGGCATCGTGTTAACAATAACAAGTATCTCATTATGATCGTGTGTGGTCGGCGGTCGTGTAGTGTAAAGATCAATAAAAGATGTTTTGTCGTGCTGTCATGTACTGATAGGAAGGCTGAATGTCTCCGTGGTGCATAACCATTTCAGTGGGATTGAAGATTACCAGTCACGGACCAATGGTCTCTCTCTCACGCGCGCGCGCACACACACACACACACAAAACCAACATACACACACACACACAACAGAGAGAGAGAGAAGAAACATGCACATGAACACTGGGAAACCACAAGTGGGTCAATGATTTAGTTAATTTGGAGTAACTGATGGAATTCTGTGCTACTACCTCTCTCGCTCTCTCGTTCTCTCTCCGTCTCTCTAACACACACACACACAGACACACACACACACACACACACAGAGAGAGAGAGAGAGAGAGAGAGCGCTCTAACAAGATTCTTTCGCCTATTCTCTAGCCCTCATCACGTCCTTATCCAGTTTCCTTATCAAGCCAAGCCTAATAACGGCTGCAGCTTTTGGAAATAGAAACACTTCAGACTCAGGGAGAGAGTCCCAACAAAGAGAACATTTCCCACAAAGGTACTCACAGAGAAGATACACGCCGCATGTCAATTGGACTACAAAACCGACGTAAAACTAACAAATGGCGGTCTTAAGACGTCCGGGCTGTAAATGGCTAGAAACGCTTCCAAGTCCCAAAACTGACTACATAAAAACGGTAACTACCACCAGAGTATGGCAAATATAACCTCTATACTGTAACACATATGATCTCCTCCTCTTAATGGATACAACGTCTGGTATACAATATCTCTGTAGTCGAGAACTGACCAATACAGATGACGTTATCTTTCTAGTATAAATCATAGCACCGGGGGGGGGGGGGGTTGGCCACAGACGTCTAGCATCTCGGTTCAAACACCGGTCGGCGCTAATCGTCAGAAGGGTGTTTCGTCTTTAACTTCACCTCATTATCTCGTACAGATCGGGGGGGGGCACCTCCGTGGTCTAGCGGTAGCCGCGTTGGATCACAGATCGCTACCACCAGCGTTCGAATCTCGGCGTGGGCATATCTGAAGGTTGTTTCATCTCTGACTGAATTACCTTTGGCAGGCGCTCGGCCCATTTTAGCCTACCGTGTGCACAAAAGTGGTCGTAAACCAGCGACATATACATTTTACACATCACACAATATAAATTATTACACAAACTAACGCCCAGAAGATTGTGTCTTCGTTTAATATTTCTAGTATTTAATTTATTTTCACTGCTTAAGTTTTATACATCTCTCATTACCATTTTACTGGTAGAGATAAGAAAGATGGATTATTACTTATCACAGATATCTGTTTTGTGAAATAAAAAATATTTCATGAAATGCAAACAGAGATTCTGTAACAAACCCAAAAAAACAACAACAGATGGCTCATAAGTGAACAGATTAAACAATAGTCAAGATATAGGATGTAGCTCTGATCTCCTCTTTCCACCTGTCCAATAATATACTGACAGTGTACGCCAATCATTATAAAGGTACATTTATAGCAAGGTGACTTAAGAATCAAGTTGGTTGGCAGCTTTAATCCTGATTACATCAGTGACAGATGTGTAACCGAAGGGCCACTGCTTTAGAGGGAATGAGGTGATCAGGCTGAAATATTTTTTACTGAGAGTGAAACATCTCACAGAGACACGAGTAACCCTGGAGTGTGACCCCACAACCTGGACATCTAGTGTGCGGTGCTGGACCAGTCGTCGTACCGGAGCAGTTTAAATGTTGGACATTTAGTAGATAGTGGACACTAGATGAGTCTTAATGGGTCATACTGACTACCATCTCAATATTTAAATTTGTGGACTGGTCATTGTGAACTTTAGGTTAATACCGTGATGAGGGGAGCGGGGGAGACGGTAGTATTGTTTGAAAGGATAATGAATCAGATGTTGTCTTAATGGTTGTATGATAGTGTAAACTAGAAATGAGGAGGTTTCAGGGTAAAATTCACTAACTGGCTGTTGGTTGTTCATGAACTCGATGGCTGATAAATCAACAGTTCAGGTAGAACGGTGGTAAATTATTACCAATCACTATTATGGTCATATTTGCGCCAAATAGGCCAAACAACCTCCAAAGGTGATGGTGTTAAGTGAAAGATGAAACACCCTTCGTGGTTGAGGGGTGTTTCATCTTTCAAGACAGTAATGATAAAACCTCATGTCATTCGCGCTACAGTGGCTATAATTGGTAGCTCAATGGATAGTATTACAACCAAGAAGCTGTAATTGGTATTGGAATCTACGGGCTCAAATCGTAGGCATTAAAGTGCAAATAAATAAGACGCTTCAAGCCTTGATCCAAATAAAAAGTCACCTGAACAGCGGAACTGGATTAGAAAAAAGGGGAAAAATCGTTTAAAATGACAGAAAATCAGCCTCAGCGATGGTGAAACATAACATCGAGTTGGCGCTCATCTTCAACGATCTCTGAACTGAGGAAGTGTCGGAGTGGTGCCGGATCAAAGAGCCACTCCATCAACAGCGATCCCGAGGTTGTCGCCATTCGCTCCACATAACACATGGTACTGAGTACGTGCGGCGAGCCACCGACGGCCGGTCAAAATTACGGAGGCAGAAATTTTCATTTCCCGTCCACTCCCGACTCGGTGCCAAAATGGACGTGTATGTCATCACAGCTGATTAAACAGCTGATGAACCGGTGAGAGAATAAAATAACTGGTCTATGTAGGTAGAGTGTAGTATATAGGGGTGGGGCAGGTGGTGGCGGGGAAGAGCTTCAGAGGCATGAACGGTGGTGAGGAACTGAAATGTGATCTCTCTCTCTATCTCTCTCTCTCTCTCTCTCTCTCTATATATATATATATATATATATATATATATATATATATATTATCACAGGTAGTAACTGTATTAGTGATAGTGATGTTGGTAGCAGAAGCAGAACTATAAAAGTAGCATTCCCATAACACTAATAGTCATAGTATTATAGTGTTCATGTTAGCAGAATTATAGTACTTACTATATGTGATAGTAACAGATTGTAATATAGGATGAGTATCTCCAATCTGATTGACATATGTCACATTTTCTGAGATATTTTGATTCCTAGCAAAAATATTGAGAATGTCAATAAATATAATTAAGTTATGTAAATAAATATTCAGTACGCATTCGAGTATGTTTACAGTATTTCTTCAATTAAATACAATAATTATAGTTTAGTAGGCCTAATCAGTAGACCAACTGATCTTCTAAGAACGTTTCTCAGTATCATAAGTTCTGACCTATAGGGATTCGGTATCCGGGATCTCATCAATATAACACCTAAAGTCTGGCTCGGCACGTGCCATTCATTATACAGTGTACAGGTGTAATGTTTGATTCCCAATTATTGTATGATTTTCGGCGTATGTCCGTTAAAAATATCATAAGCATTTCCCCATTCATCATAATAAAGGTTACTTTACATGACGTAGCTATTTCAAATGAGGGATAGGCATATGGTCTGTAATTTATAACTTTACCACCAATTTTGAATTTAGAATAAATAGCATATTCTGTGGAGAAAACCTTACCAGTTGCCTGGTTGGATGGGAAAACTCCCCCTACTATACAGTGCCACGGCCGGGATTCGAACCTCCGACCATAGCAACACTGTGAGTAAGAAAGTCTCACGTTCTTACCCACTAGGCCATTCATAAAAAAATACGAACGAAGCTTTAATACTTTGTCTCTGTCAGAACCTAAAACCTCATTAACACTGACTAATTACCCAATTTGTCATGCGGCAATTAATCACCTAATCATGATCAAACATCCACGATTAATTAATAGTAATACCAAAAATAACTCACTGACACCGAAACTGAGGTGATTTGAATAAAAACAGTTTAAGGTCATTGACTGAAAAGCCCCACAAGTCATTGCTCAAATAACCCTGTACTGAGCCACACTTCAAAATGGCCACGTCCTTGAATCAACCTGGTACACAAAGTAGAAATCAGTCGCAGCTCTGCTCTAGAACTAATAATGTCATCATCCATAACAGTGTGCTGAAGGTACTCTTTAACAAAGCTTCACACAAAACTGAGGACAAAGAACTTCCACGTCCTCTAGGATATTGACCCGCTAAAGCTAAGGATAAGCCGAGTCATCAATGACTGGTCAGAAAGGTCAGTTCAATAAATCCTTCAGCTTTTTGATTAGTTCTAGAAATGCGAGTGGGAAAATCTTAGTTCATTAGTGACTGCATGGTCTATGTTGTATATTAGGTTATCCGTAATCAGGTGTAAAATATTAAAATATTATTTATAGAACAAAGACAGTTTATAGGTAGGGTGGCCTTACTAATTTTCGAAAAAGGAGGACACTGCTCCCAAAAGGAGGACATGGCCAGTAAGGCTACCAACTTACCTCACGCATGCGCAGACAGCCGCACGCTCATACACATAGTGCATTTAGAAAACACCTTTCATTATTACACAGAAATAAAATAAATGAATATCAATATTTATTTTTAACCCAATTGAAGCAGATGTGCTAAAAGTTGCCTTATTTCAAAAATACAAAGATAGCCTGTCATTAACTGTTTATTTCTTGTATTTCTGTCATTTATTTGTCATCTCCATGTGTCTGTTGGATCGAGAACGGCAGGCTCAAAGGTTGGACAGTCGGCGCAAAGCCGGACATCTGGCCACACTATTTATGGAACGCCATACAATAATAATAGTAATAATAATATTTAATAAGAAGAAGAAAATTTGATAATTACTATTATTAATGTGGAATATACATTTAATTAAACGTGAAAATAAATTTTCTGAAAAGACAGCGGTTTTGAAACACTGCCAACTTTATATAAATATTATTGTTATGACATCTTAAATATATCAACCAAATGTTGATTTCATCCGTGGGAAGTTAATGCAAGAGGTTACAAGGGCCATTACTAATAGAGTATAGGGCTTGGAGACTCTACCCATCCAATGAAGGGTACTTAAGAATCCCCCCCCCTCCCTGCCCTACATAACATGTATAATTTGGTTAACAAACCTTAATTTTGAGGGTTCACCATAACACGGGACACGGGGTATTTGAGTTGGGGATAATAAACTAAGGGGGTGGGATGTGCCATCTTTAATTATCTTAAAAAGACTTAAATAAATATTGGGTTCTAAAACACTGGTTCTATTTTACAACGGTTAGGTTTTTAATCCAGCAGTAAATGACCTTTTGACTTTACAGAAAGTAGGTCAAGTGTTTTATGGGATCGGAAGTTGACTTCTTGTTAGTGACTTAATGATAAACAACATCTCCATCACGTGACCTATCCCTGTAGATTCTACTTAGGTCAGCACAACACATTCCTATGTACAGGTTATAAGTAGTCTCCTGTTGCAAATACTATGTATGTTAGAAACCTGTCTGATGTACACGAGCTTATAAGCAAATCGCATGGTCCTTTAACACAGGTGGTTACAGCAACTGGATGAATGTGTATGTTGCTTAACTGTGCATCTGCTATGAGTATCTAATATAATTGTGTGTGTGTGTGTGTGTGTGTGTGTGTGTGTGATATGAGTTTCATAATATGTACATTATAACTATGTGTGTAATACGAGTATCACAATGTACACACTATATATTATATCATTATTGTGACCCGTGTTCTATTTAAAGGCAAAATCCAGCATCTCCATTGGACAATAAAAATGACCTCTGACACGATGACCTAATAATGGACCAATATAATTTATATTTAGATGTATATTCAGTTTAAGGCTTTGAGCTGTTTAATAGCCCGTAGGCACTCACTATATACCTAACTATAGATTAAAAAGCTACGTAGTCATGGTTGATCAAGTTTGTTATTTAAGTCCATTAAGGTCCTGAAATATATGTTTTATATATTCGAAATTTATGGTAATTATTGTGCAAACCGGGAAAATTATATATGCCATCATTTAATAAGCTAACAATTGTGATTATTGTGTTGAGGATATGTTGAGGAGTTGAGTCGTTTAGTCTGACACGTTCTGGTCATAGTTGAGATATATTGTGATTTCCAGGGAAATAAATCTCACAAACACAGGTATAAGCCAGACTCGACCCCGTAACATGGAAGTAAGCCGAGTCCTGAGTGTTCTGTAACCACTGCGCCATAGGAATGTCCTGTGATGTGCTGAGGATTTTTGATCTAACCTCTGTACCGATGATGTGAAAGGAAGATGTATTTTTGGAATCAATCAAATACACAAACCTAGTTCTTTGTGGAGATAGTAATAACATCCACATATTGGTCAGACAGACCACACACAGTAACACCAGTAATGTCCAAATTGGGGGGGGGGGGAGGGTACTGATCAGTGGTAGACCTAATAGGATAGAAGTTATATTAATAATATGAGACAAGAACAAAACTATTTATTACCAACCATTTAATATAACAACTTTGGCCTAAATTTTTAATCTGAAGATTATCCTGGTGTCTATTCGGTGTTTCAACATTTCAAGTATCAGAAAACCTTATATTCCAACACACACACAATCTTCGAACAAACACACAAATCCCACAGTTTTCTGGGGAAAACCGCCATAAATATATACAAGCCATGAAGTTTGTGTCACTGACATGTGGGCTAACCGATCCTTTGAAGTGTGAGGATGAACTGAGGTGACTGCCGTGTGCCTCACATTTCTGATGCCCCCCCCCCGGATACCTTCATTAATCTAATTATACAGTGTGGGGATCTGTATCTTTCTACCCGAGTTCAGGTCGTCCTGTACAACGACAACAAACAGACACACACTGCTTTATTGGACAGCCTCTATAAATAACCTGTTTTTAAAACAATTCTATTCTACTCTAAACTGACGCTGTACTATCCAGGAAGAAAAATTAAATAAAAGATTAAAACAAAAATTGAGAAAGTTTAGTGAAACTAGAATGATGCAACCTTTCAGCTGACAGCGCATGGTGTTGAAAACATTCGGTGAATTTGTGGATGAACATCTCAGAACGTCAAATTATAGTGTTATACAAGTTATTTGGTACTGACTCAAGCAACAGCTAATTTTTACATTCTGCAACTCTGGCCTAGTTTACACTGTACAATCTTAAGACCATTATAAACACTCTCAGAAGTAATGCCAAACAGCAATCCATCAAAGTCCTAACTGAGGTACTCATCTACGTCTGAGTAAACCAGTGAGTACGTGATGGGCGAATCGAGTGAGTGATGTGGAGCATAGAGCTGACACAAACACTTGAAGTGCCATCACCGATGTGAGGATGGTCACTGTCACTGTCACAGTGTTCTACATAAAATACTCAAAAGGTCACATAACATGATACTTATAAAGTATTTCATTCCGTGATATGAAAGCCGAACACATGCCGAACATCCCACCTCCCAGAGCTGTGAGCTGAGAGCTTAATATTGAAGTCAAACACTTTTTGTGTGTTGTGAATAAGAATCAAATCCTGAACCTGGAATTTGAATACATTACGTGTCAAATGCCTAACTATTGGCACAATATTGTTGCCAACAACAACAACAACAACAACCAGGAACAATCATTGATCGAGGGAATTGGGGAGACTGATGAATAATAATTATGTTGACGGTGTGACATCGATTACAGTCACTAGGAGATAACACAGTGACCTGAAGTTGAGAGCTGTCAGATCGCCAATGACGATAATCAAACAACATTCACCTGGAAGGAAAGGGAGGGGGGGGTGGATGGTGATAATGTCACTGTCCCGGCTCCAACCAATCATTAAGCTCTCGGTGATTAATGTTGACACGTAGAACACAGGTTAGCATAAACACTAATGTCTAATCCATGATGTATCAGTTACGAGCCGTTTCATGCCAACACCTGGCTGTCAGAGCTGTCAGCAAACAGGAAATCAGTCACTGTCATAACAAGGTTATTTCAGCTGTCACGTGCCTGTTCTCGTAGACATCAACATTTTCACACGGACAGAGGACACCGAGTACATGGACAGACAGCTACAGATGTGTCATGATTCTGGAATCTGATTATATCAGTTGACGAAATGGCACAAAAGAAACGTTTTCCAAAGATTACGTCGTAAAAGTTAGTCTCGTGATTCGGGACAAATTTCATCAACAACATTCCTGAATGGCTCATGTCAACAAATTCACCACTGGTTCGATGAGGCGCGAGCAGTTCACGAAAATGTATGAACATGAAACAGTCACTCGTTTGTTTTGAGGCTAACTTCTAGTTTATGAATTGTTCATGAACTATTAACAAATGTTCCTGAACTGTTCCTCAACTCCCAGTTCATGAAGAGTTCGTCGACAAGTAATGAGTTTAAGTTCAGCGGCAATGTTTGACACTTTATTAACGGGTCTTCAATCTCCCGTATACTTCCACATCCTGACACAGTCCAGCACAAACGTCTCTGGAGTTCGCTGCCATAAGAATCCAAAAGAAATCAAATGCAACCAGGACGCTAGTGCACAAACATGTCCAGACCTCAAACATGCAGGACCTGGAGGGCCTCTCAAGACAAAAGGGCACCTGAAACAAATTAGTTATCTTACACAAGAAAAGGCCAGATGCCCAAAACGTTGAAGGACTAATTGCAACCACAGGTTGTCACCAGACTACATCCGGTTGTAGTACCCAGTTTACATACATACATACATACACTAATTGACTTAGCTATGAAAAAAAGGTGCCCCCATTATTGGACAAAAAGATTGCTGTGGATTATGATGGGTTGTTGGATTAAGATAGATCAGGGTGGATTATAAAGGATTTTTTTATTGTGTTTGATTAATGTAGATTACTAGCACATCAGATTAGTTCTCATAAAACAGTACCGTCCCCCGAGGATAGGAACTGACACCGACTTAATTCATCCCATATATGTTGATATACTGGTGGCACTAAAGTCTAATGAATACAACTGTTAAGATAAACAAAAATATGTTTATGATTGCCATTATTGTACTTTCATAATATATCCTGAATAAAAAAGACCACGTCTCTCAATTTAAATAAATATCAGTTATTATTATCAGTAAATCAGATGAAATGAAACCTATCTTAGAAAAGTCGGGTTATTATGTGAAAATTAGTAGGCTATTTTAGTAGCCTTCTCCGACAGATCCTGTTCAATTAGCCAGGCAGTCACAGAGATAGGTTTTATCACATCGGTACTATAAGTGACTCGCTCGCCAATGATCTTCCAGAATTGTCAACCTCAGACTAACAACATCATCAACATTGCTGCACATTCAGGAACTGCACAAACAGACGTGGCCTCCATCTCCGTAATCTTCTCCAAATCCATCTAAATCTGCAAAACCAAACCCCAAAAGAGGGCTTTCCGACATCTTGGTTCACATGGATCGCAGTCAAAATCCAGCAAGCTAACAATAATTCCATCTGACATCTTCACCAAAATGAAGGCTCCGGATCAGTCATCGACAATTGTATAAATGATGGGGATTGAATGCTACTCAACTGTACGGTTACTTTTCAGGCTTAATGAAAACACAATACCATCTGGATGGCATGATAAATCACGATAATAAGTATTGTGGAGAGCTGAAATTAAAATTATTATTAATGTGACGGATGCCTTGAGAGAGCTGGCTATAAGGGCATCACCTTTAAAAGATTTCCTTCAAGACAAAAGACCTGGACCTACGGCCATCGGAGAATCAAATCGTCCCAATATGTCATTTAAGAAATACCCCAGCTTATATAGCAACCGGGCTGTGGCTCTCTGATGGCACCTAGTCGGTGCCTGAAGCTCATTTCGCTGTCGCTTCAAGATAGGACTCGAGAGATAGAGAGACAGACAGAGAGAGAGAGAGAGAGAGAGACAATTGAGTTTAGAAAAGCAAATGGTCCACTCGCGAAGACCAATAAAACCATCCGATGAGGACTGTCTATTTCTGAGGGGAACTCATTCGAGGAGGTCACTGAGGGGCTTCCATCGTCCGCTTACAGAAGCACGTGAATGGCTCTGATACATTGCTGATGGAGATTACATCGAATCATACCTAAAAACAATAACCAGCTTCATCGACAAACGTAAACAACTCATCTGTCTATATAACATGACGGAGACGACTGTAAATGAGGATAAAGGAATACGTGGTGGGCCCGTATTATAGATGTCATGATGATGATGATGATGATGATGATGGCAGGGTGTCTGGATGTTAGGACATTATCGGATGGCTGGTATGTGTCGGGATAATCACTGCAGGATCCTGAATGTTTAGCCAGTCAGCTTCAGAATGTCACATAAATTGAGGACAACTGCATATTAAAGCTGATATTAATTATCCCTCGTATCAGAACCTACTACGTGTAACTAGGTGTTTTGATAGCGCAATGTGTTGAGTATTGTGTTGAGCATAATAACCTCAAGATTGTCCGTTCGAATCCTGGACTTCTACCTATATTACTTTTAGTGGAATTTTTCCCTTAAACGTCACCCATTAGCATCAGCCACGTGTTCCACGTGTGACTATTACCAATGGTAAACAAATCACTCACTTACTTACTGACACTACTTAGAGAAAATCTAAACTTTTGTATACTTTATCCATAACCCAAGAATATATATGAGTAAATTAATTATTCTAACAATGATCTCACTATGTGTTTACGGTATTAGGCCAAATACTAATATATCTACCACTATATAATAATAATAATAATAATGTAAATTTTATTGTGTCCTGATTAGCAGACACTATTAATAGACTGTAGAGAGAAATAATGGTAGAACTAAATACTGTCTTTACATGGTGTAGAGAGAAATAATGGTAGAACTAAATACCGTCTTTACATGGTGTAGAGAGAAATAATGGTAGAACTAAATACCGTCTTTACATGGTGTAGAGAGAGAAATAATGGTAGAACTAAATATTGTCTTCATGTGGTATATAGATAAATAATGGTAGAACTAAATACTGTCTTCACATGATGTAGAGAGAAATAATGGTAGAACTAAATACTGTCTTCACATGATGTAGAGAGAAATAATGGTAGAACTAAATACTGTCTTCACATGATGTAGAGAGAAATAATGGTAGAACTAAATACTGTCTTCACATGATGTAGAGAGAAATAATGGTAGAACTAAATATTGTCTTCATGTGGTGTAGAGAGAAATAATGGTAGAACTAAATATTGTCTTCACATGATGTAGAGAGAAATAATGGTAGAACTAAATATTGTCTTCACATGATGTAGAGAGAAATAATGGTAGAACTAAATACTGTCTTCATGTGGTGTATAGATAAATAATGGTAGAACTAAATACTGTCTTCACATGATGTAGAGAGAAATAATGGTAGAACTAAATACTGTCTTCATGTGGTGTAGAGAGAAATAATGGTAGAACTAAATATTGTCTTCATGTGGTGTAGAGAGAAATAATGGTAGAACTAAATATTGTCTTCATGTGGTGTAGAGAGAAATAATGGTAGAACTAAATATTGTCTTCATGTGGTGTAGAGAGAAATAATAGTTCTTTAGGGTTAGTCTTTAGTGTTGGAGAGTTAACAAAAAGATTCATTGTAAGTTATTTCAATGTTACATAATGTTTACAGTAATTGATTAATTGACCAAGCAAGTGAGTGAGTGAGTGAGTGAGTGAGTGAGTGAGTGAGTGAGTGAGTGAGTGAGTGAACGATTGAGTCTGTGATTTCTTCAACCTCAACAGGATACAATCCTGGGTGGGACAGGAGGCACTGAGGGACAACGTCCTAGGATGCTTAACCCACATGAGTCTAAATCTGAGACACAGAGTTGTAGATTTCCAGCTCAGCGCTCAAACCACTGTGCTAATAGCCTGAGGGATCACTGTTGATGGAAACGACACACAAAGACAATGATTTGAACCCTGACCTGGTAATATACAGTACAGCACTATAACCACTGTGCTATGAGAGAAGCCGAGGCAGAAATGAAGAATAGGGTGTCCAAAGAAAACAACAAGGTATCCAAGATCAGCACCTATGAGGGTGTGTAATAGGGGATATCAACAACAAACATTAATTACAGCCCAAATGATGACTGGAGACTGAGATTATCTAATACAGTGATACTGTATCATCAATATGGCAGTATAAGTTGACATACTGCATATCAATGAAGATTTCTTGTAACTGAATTTATGCCATGTTATGTTAATCACTAACCAACTGTACCAGACTACTAACAGACTTTACTAACAGACTACTAACAGCAAGGCACCAATATACATGTAATACATGTACTAGTTCATTCATTATATCGCAATTCAATAATGATGTAAATTTCAACAATATAATTAAATATTTATCAGTCTACCGTATTATTATTATTATTATTATTAGATTGGATAAAGTCAATCCATTATATTTTTAAAGCACCATTAAAAATGCTGTCATAATGGCAGCCCATCGTGTTCCCTGACTGCATCATTACTTAGAAATGACAGCCACAATCTCATAAAACATTGTTAAATCAGAAATATTGATGCAGCATTTCTGTTGCTAAAGATGAAAGATGACAAGATATTGTCTGATGTTAGTAATAGAATGAGATGCCGCGACATAACTTGGTACCTCGGATGATCCAGAAAAGATTATATTGTTTTTAGAAGTATATCCAGATGGCATAATATTATTTTATCGCAATAATATCCTGACAGTGTAATCCTATTTACCAAAGTCTCCATGAGAGATGACTTGTTATCAAACATAAACCACAATATGAAACATTAGATTTTTCTCCTGGATATTCATATGAAATTTGACAATATTTAGAATGTTATCTAAAAGAGATATAATATTGTTCACATAATAGATAAGACGACAGAAAATAGATAATATAATAGACAATACTAGATCATCCTGCATGATATGACGAGATATCCCGAAGAAATAAACATTCTTTAAATATGAAGATTGCACTCAAAATCGGGATATTAATGTGAGATTAAATTTGTATTTGGAAATATTCAGATTATATAATACTGTAAATGAGGATATCCTGAGAAAACCTTCATTACTCATTGTTATGGCTATTATTATTAGTATAATTATTATTATCATAACTATTATTATTATTATTGTGTACTGCAGAATTCTAGTTCATAGTATCATTAATCCCAATGTCAGCCATTAATCTGGGGGATGTATTATCCTTCATTGAACGTCTTCAACATAACAATCTTATTTCCCTAAGAACTTAAAGTTTTCCCATTTATCTACATAGCTCAGACAAAATCTTTGACCTCAGGTTAATAAAAAACCAAATTAAATTATTAGTCTAAACTAATGTTACATTCTGTTAACCCTCAATATTACAGACATCTGTTTGTTTAAAAGTGGTTTACACGTCCCCAAACTTATCATATTTAGAAATAATGAACTATGACCCCGGGAACCTTCCCACATTATAATTAATAAATAGGAATTAATCTAATTTTGTATTGTCTACATTTAGAAATAGACAGTCTTCATATTTATATTATATCAGGATAAAGTGTATACAGACAGTTATAATATTTGTATATATTTAGTATTTGTGTCATGTTTTGACCTTTAACCTCAGAGACCTAATTGGGACACTCTATATAGTAAACTAAAATAGTATACTCTATAAACCAATGATGGCTCATCTGTAATGATATACTTCTAATTTAAATAAATAGCAAAAGATAGAGGGTTAAGAGTTAGAAATCATATGAATAGACAAATAAATAGATAGCTAGATAGACAGACATAGAGATCTAGAGAGAGAGAGACAGTGTTAGATAGAGAGAAAGGTAATTAGATAGATAGATAGATAGAGATACACAAATAGACAGACCAGGATTACTTCATTAATCGCCACCACCACCACATACATTTCAGCCACACAATACACGCACCACCCTGACCAGCACCATCCCAAACACCACCCTGACCAGCACCATCCCAAACACCACCCTGACCAGCACCATCCCAAACACCACCCTGACCAGCACCATCCCAAACACCACCCGGACCAACACCACTATTATTGTACCATCAGGTACCACCTAACATAATAGTTCACTAACATAAACCACTCTATCCACATTCCAGACATCCAGACAGAAGGAGGTAGTCCGGATCCCTATAATCAGGTCATAACTCCCACTATAACACACACACACACACACAGAGAGAGAGAGAGAGAGAGCAGCGCGGTCCTCAGTGCCTCAAACAGGATAGACTGGACCAGAAGATTACTGTAGTCCATATAAGACTGTATTACCCGATCCTGACATCTGGATGGACGTTGTGTAGCTAGCTAATAATACGGATCTTGTCATTCTGGGGAATGGGAATACACACACTTTATTTAGATGGAATTAATTACACTTAATGATGGCAGATGATTCTGTTAAATGTTGTCACTGTTCTATCAGCTGATAATTATAAAATGTTATATTTCACTTGTAGAAAAACTCCAGGACTTGAGTAGAAATCTTATAAAATAATATTAATATTGATATTATCAACCACTCCTTCCAGATACATACATGTACATGTAAATATATATATCTCTATACTTTTCTCAGTGTGTGTGGTGCGTGTGTGAGTGTGTGGTACACCGAAATTTAAGTAGGTGCATATGAAGTATGACTCTGTATTGCATGGATAAATAAATGCTTGTTTTGGCATACAAAAACAGGTCCTCATCCACAAATCTCAGTAATTCCTCAATCTCTCAAAAACAGATACACTAAACCCCACACAGTCAGCCACCAGACAGACAAACAGACATACAGCCAGCCAGCCAATCATACAGCCAGAGAGACAGACATACAGTCAGACATACAGCCACCAAGACAGACATACAGCCAGCCAGCCAGACAAACATACAGCCGGACAGACACATAAATACAGCCATACAGCCAGACAAAGCGAGCACTATCTGGACGTAACGTTTTCCTCATATAACGTTAGAGGAGGACGCCTTAACTAACTGTCCTCAATATGTTGTAAGGTGAGATAGATCAGATCAATACTGACTCCCACAGCTAATGTCACTTTACAAAATCTGAATCCTCAATATCAGTGCGTGTGTGTGTGTGTGTGTGTGTGTGTCTCTCTCTCTCTCTCTCTCTCTCTGTGCGTTTATCCATCCATCCAACCATCCATCCGTTTATTCATCCCTCTGTCAGTCTATCTTTGTTAACAAACAATGACAACAACAGAAGATACATTGACACACCCATTAGTGATGTATGTCTACATGTAGCATCATAATAAAGTAATGTAGTTATAATGGTATTAGATTATCTGTATGATATGACAAAACATTAAACTTTATCTAGAGAATAACTGGAGATATGGAGGGGTGGGGGAGAGATAGGCGATGTATGTGAGAGTAATTAGACATGACATGTTTTAACAGGCAAGTTTATTATTTTGTATTAATTTCCCTGATTAATCATTCAAATATTTTTATATTGAAAAAACCTCTGTAGGAGCGACACACAGACAGACACTGTGTCTGGTGACCAGGACACAAGTACCTTTATGTATTCACATCTTGTCTCATCTGATGGCTGAAGGAAAGACAATAATATTCACTCAACAGGAACCCTAGACAATTAACATTCTATCTTGATATAGACACGTCACTAATCTGGAGAACATCACGTGACAGTTCCACTACCAGACCACCGTGAAGACCCCATGATGATGTTAAGGTAAGAAGACACCCACCACCTTGACCCCATCATGTTCAGGCAAGAAGACCCCTACCCCATCAGTCATAAGATTACCACCAACCTAAAGAGAACAGCTTTACAAAAACACGGAGAAGACCCCTAAATGTTAGACCCTACCGTAGCAATATTTAGTTAAACCAGCAAAGTAGAAGACCCCTCCAACGCATCAAGGAGAAGACCAATAAACTATCACACAGGAGACATACCACACCAGGAAGAAGACCATTATCATAATAGACAGAAGACCCATACGCTATCAATTAAAAGACCCATGCTATACCAATTAAAATACCCGCACTATATCAATTAAAAGGGCCATACTACTATAAATATCAGGTTTTAAAAAATCAGTAATATTATTCGTTGCCAAGTTTTTACCCCAAACACAGCTCTTCCCTTTTTATATTTTTTACACCTTCAAGTATCTATACCTATTACTATTCCGTAATTGGCAGCTTTGATGGCAGCTGTCCATGAATAAGTCTACATCATTTTTTTGTAAATCATACAAAAATGGTATAAGATCTACTGGAATTGGAATCGCTTGATTTGGAATTGATAAATTAGTTAATGGAATCGGAATTAATGAAACGGAATTGCGTGGGAACGGATCTGGAATTGACCCCATCATGTCTGCATAAAACACCTTGAATCAAACGGATACAATTCGGCCACGATTTTTCGTTTCGGAATTCATCAAATTATATTTCATGTTTTCTATTTTCCTATCTGCTTGTAACAGTATATTTTCCAGTTAGTTATGACATTTCAATAATGGCTACAATAGAATGTAACCATTTTTTTCTTAGCCTTCAAGTTTCACGTTTTAAAGATATAATGTTAACTTAAATACCGTAAACAAGGAGCAAATGTCAAGATGACCATTAAAATTACGGATGTAGGTCAAAAGCCCTCTAGGTCTAAAGCCCTCGCCTCTTATTTGGAAGTAGGTAAAAAGCCCTCACTTTCAGTTTAGTATGAAATTGATTGTTTTTAGGAAAGCCCTAAACCTAATCCTTAACCCTAGGTGGCTTCTGGCCTACTAAAAATGTGAGGGCTTTTGACCTAAACCCAAAATTACGCATCTAAAATGCTTGGATCCATAGGGAATAACCGGAAATGCTGTAACCAAAAAAAAAATGGAAAAAGTAAATAGGTCATGTCAAAGGGTGATGATGACACGTGGTACAGTTGCCTATATCACAGAAATAAATATTATATACATGTACTTAGTTTCTTATGGGACATAAACATAGTATAACCATCAACCATCCAGGAACCTTATACTAACAATCCATCATTCAATCCTTTCCCCTCTAATACTCTGAGGTTTGATGGAATTCAGATCGGTGATGGATACAATAATTGTACTGGTATTTGGACAGATGTTTAATAAATACAAGACTCTGATTCCATTAATTATTGATAATCCATTCATGTTGGCTTTAACTCTCCATATTGTTGAACAATAGCGTAAACATCCATCATTTGACATTAAAAAGTAAGCAGATGTTTGTTTGTGTCTTCACCAAATATAAGATATGGTGATATTAAGAGTTCTTCACATATCACAAAACTGGAACTATTTACAAGTCAATTTTTTGTTGTTGTTGTTATCTACCGTTTACTAGATGAAGAACGATGTAACATTCTGTTTTGTGGAAATGATAAATATATTGATCACTGAATCAATTACTCAATCGACAGCTACACAATGATCAATCTCACCAAATGCTGTTTATTCAGTCCATCAGTGGTCTCTTTGGCATAACTGGTGGGGTGATTGGTCATTAATATATAGCACCTCGGTTAAATTCCCAACTGGATACTTCTGAAGGACGTTTCATCTTTAGCTTCACCTGATTATCATTGGAGGTTGTTTGACCTATTTATACAAGTTTCTCTTCCATTCACACAATACTAAGGACCACTGACACATCAAATTATGATCACATGACCATGCACTTAACTACTATACCGTGCTGCCAGGTGTCACTGCATGAAGAGATTGATAATTGATTATTACGTTAGATAATTCATTATATTAAGATAAATTATGACAATCTAGATGGCACTTTGTCAATATGACATTATCTTGTATTGCTAACTAACAGCTATCTTATCAGACCTGACATCAGCCAGGATGGTTGTTTGGTTTTGTTGTTCAGGGAGAATCCCCAGGCTGTCGCTTAATCAGCACAGCCTCGATGTTGGAGTGGTAGAGAACTCCTCCCCCACCACTCACAGGGGAGCAGTACGGAAAGATGGAGCCGAAATACCCTGAGGGTGGTCACTGTCAGAGTGTTTTACGTCCTCAAGGGGGTTTTAACGTCCCCCTTTATTTTAAATAATTCAGTGGAGACGGCAGCGCCATTAAACGTGGTCAGCCACCCACGATATAGTGAGCCGAGAAATTAATCCCTGGAAAAGTTTCGACCTCTTGCGGGGTTCGAACCTGCGACCGTTGACACGAAGTGCCGGGTGCTTAACCACTAGGCCACCGGAGCTCACTAGGATGGTTGTTTATTCTCTAATCTATATAACCTGTATTGATTGATTGATTTTCTTTCGTTTCATGATCTATGATCATGAAACAGGGATAGCACACGAACGTGCGAGCACTTATTTAAAGTGTGGTCTCTTTTATTGAGTGGATGTTTATAACTCCTCCCCCATCACTCACAGGGGAGCAGTAACGAAAGATGGAGCCGAAATACCCCGAGGGTGGTCACTGCCAGAGTGTATTACGTCCTCGGGGGGGGGGTCTTTAACGTCTTTACTATTTTAATTAATTCAGTGGAGACAGCAGCGCCATTTAACCTGGACAGCCGCCCACCCACGATGTTGTGACCCGAGAAATTAATCCCTGGAAAAGTTTCGACCTCTTCATGGAATCGAACCTGTAACCCTTGGCTCAAAGTGTGAAGTGCTACACTACCGAAGCTCACATCTGTACTTGCCATAAACTGGTTGTACAGATCATCAAATGGTCGGATCATTTCCGTATAAAGCTTCATCGAGCCTATTTCATGTATTTGATACAGTGCCCCCAAAAAACGTCAACAAAACATTACACCTCACAGTCTGTAATATGATTGGCTCTATCCCAGGATTTGTTTACTTCGCCTATCCGTGTTTTATATTGACAGCTGAATTAGCTACAGTTCGCCGCTGACACACTTCTCCAAGCTAACCGTGTACGTACGTCTACAATAACTAACACAGTGCAGTCCGGCTGTTAGATCCAATGCTACAACCAGAGACCTACTTACATGATCCAGTTCTAAAAACCCAGTATTTTCCTGTATTCTATTGACCTATATAACCCAGTCATCGTCATCATCATCATCATCATCATCTAACTTAAGGAAGGAAGATGTTATTTTTATTAGCTGCCAATTTATTAACACTCCTAATCTGTAATAATCCATCTGATCTCCAAATGGACATTCATTCTGTACAATTGATTGGATCACAGATAGCATACAGAGGATATCTATAGGGAGCCAGTGTAGACAATAGGATGTACTTACAATGACTCACAAATATCCATCTTCCTTCTCGTGGTAGATAAAGTAGAGATCTAAAACTTGACAGTAAAATATATCAATTTGAACGGAACTTTCATTATCGCATAATTATATCATCTTGTTTACATCGGCTGCTCAACTGAGATGATTTTAACAGTGAGAACTGGGTCAAATGTCGTGAATTGATCAGATTCTGGACATGTTTACAGAGCTAAACACACACACACAAGCACACACACATGCACGCACACACACAGAGAGAGAGAGAGAGAGAGAGATGTGGGTGGAGATAATAATATTATTATATATCCACACCTGGATCTACTTACAAACTAATTTAATTCGACCAACAACACAGTTAGCTGGTCACCACATCATACTGTTTTCATTAGCCATAATCTGTATGAGAAAAAAACAGTCATAACAGTGGGATCAGACGTAAATTAACACAATGTCAATCGGTCCCACAAATGAAACACATATTGACCTAAAGTAAGTAGCAGCCTATAAATAATCCACCCCCTCTCTCTCCAGATGGACCACTAGCGCCACTCGACCACGTAGTAAATACACCAGGATCTGTTGCTAGGTAACAATATCAAACGTTGCTAAGAAACAAGCCCCAGTCCGGTATATCCCAGCATTTGGCGGTACAGGACTGGGAGTTAGCCGGAAGCTTGCCACAATCGACACCACGCCACATCCCCCTGGATCTCCTCCCGGTATAATACACATTTCTTCAGAAACCCCCTTCACCGGAACATCAATCAGGAGCCACCACTCGGATTCTATTGGTCAATTAACCTGGTTACCTAGTGACGCCATCTATAAACATTTCGGTCTGTGGATTCGTCATCTTTCAAATTTATGAAATACTGACCAAAGATCAGTGGAACATCAATGTTTTTACGTGCCAGAGCGGGGAGTGGATGCGTAGCTGATGAACGTGTACTCCGCTTTGGAGAATGGATCCAGGAATCCCGATTGGATTCCAGTTAGGAGGCAATATATAATAACCGGAAACACATATAGTGGTTTGTCTGGTATGATGACTGGCCAAACAAAACAAAATTACCATTGTAAATATTATCATTGTACTGAACTATCTTAAAAGCGATTGTCTCCTTATAATCTCAGTCAGCGTCAATATTTAACAACTACACAATTTTATAGCATAGATATTGAGGATCATAACTATATAGAACGCTTAATAGAGTTCTTATAGCAGTAGTGGGGTTGGTAGTGAAAACTATATATATATATATATATATATATATATAGAGAGAGAGAGAGAGAGAGAGAGAGAGAGAGCATAAACAAGCACACTACTATTGGCTAACGACAGACATATAACAAACAGAAAACGCCTCAAAACCCAGATAAAACAAGAAAATGTTTACTCTCCATAAACAATATAAACACCAGCCACTCTTCAGCAACAGACAGTAAACATGGGGCAGACAATAAGAGCTAATTATGTTCCTGGCGTCCCTTCCCCTCACCCCTCAGGAAATCTGCCGAAAACATTCACTTTTCAAACAGAACTTTGGCCACCACCGACACGAGTCTCTAACACGCCATAACAGACCGCTGTACCAAGCCCTAGGGACCAGATGGAGCCTCTGAGTAGGTCAAAACACAGAGGGCGCCACCAGTTCACTAACCATTCACCACCCTTGACATACCACCATCCCTCTCCGTCTTTGTCCTATCGAACCCGACACAGCTCTTAGATGTCTGATCATTTTCAACAGTATCGTCACGAAACTCCCACCCTTCCACAAACCCAGAGCCGCTTCTATGCCCAAAGAGACAAGAAGATATTCCCATCAATGACGCAGTATCTATGAGGTGTCGTTTCTCAGTAAACAAAAGTTCTGCCGAGTACAGAGAATTGATTTCCAAGAAGACAAATACCGGCCAGTATCTGGATCGTTGGCCAAATCAACGACTTCATAGTACCTACCATTATACAGAGAAAGAGCTGACCCAGTAAACCCCACCCACCTCCCACGTGATTCACCAAATTTGATGAGAAACTGCCTTCCGTCTGTTGTTCAGGGTATAAACCGCCCGCTGGCTTAAACCCAAGTTTGGGTTTAACCTGGGTTGGGCTAAACGCCCATTTTGGGCTAAACTGGGATAAACAATTTTTTGGGCCACAACTGATTGATTAAATAAAACACACTAAATGTAAATTAAACATTTATTATCCATATTAATGAGAACCCAAGTTAACAAACAAGCTCAACCAATAACAGAACAGATCAATTGGTTCAGGCCACCAACAAATCATAACATCTTACATAATTACTACAGTGTGATACTGATAGTGTCTAATTGTTTCCACCAACAAACATAATTAATATCTCAGATATTGGATTATGTTGATTGGTGCACATTGTCAGCATCTTAACATCTTAAAAATGCGTAACATTCAAACGACTACTTTTCGTGTGCATAAAATTTATAAATTTGTGAGTCAATATGCTGTATTCTGAGAAAAACCCAGTTTAACCCGGGTTAAACTGGTAAAACCTAGGTTTAACCAGGGTTTAACCAGCCGGGCTGGGCTAAACCAGTTTAACCCGGGTTAAACCCTAACCCTGCTATGGATCAGATTATGAGGGGTGAGTATTTGGCTTTCTGTGTTGTTGTTGTTGTTGTTGTTATCGTCATAAGATGACTGACAATAGTCCATATGTAATAATAATAATAATAATAATCAGTCAACAATGTTAGACAATTAATCTAACTTCTCTATTCCTCCACGGAAGATCTCCCCCCCCCCCAAACAAAAAGTAAGAAAATAACTTATTTAGTAAAAGTATAAAATCTTCCACAGGGGGAGTGAGTGAGTGAGTGAGTGAGTGAGTTGTCGAACATCAGTATTGGTCACACCTGCTACATAGGAAAATGAGATGGCCATATGCTGAAGCTTTCATACATGGACGAGACATTTTAATACACACACTACTGAGATTTGATCTCGGGACATAGCGCTATGTCATGCAGAACCCCACTAAAACGTCCCAAGAAGGTCAACATTTCAAGTTAGGTTTGCTGTTTTAACCTCACAGCAACTTTAAATGTCACCTCTAGAGTTGTTCCTATTTGAAGATCGAGGTCATTTTTATGCACACGATATTATAAGTAGGCCGTCAGTCACCACAAAAAGGCCGAGTCACCTCCAAAAGTTCGAGTCACCTCCAAAGGTTTAAGCAAAAGACAAAACCCCATTCAGACATCTGTAGGCTGAACTATTATTAGTTAGGTCGTGGAAATATCCATATTTAAACCTTACAGTACTATCTTATAGAATTTGTTGACATCATCAACTGGATAGCCAGATAATACTCCATCTCATCATTATTAATTACTTATAATCAATAATAATCAACAAAATAAGCATTGGACCGCCTTAACACAGGTGATAGCAAACTGTGTCAAAGGTCTTCATATCATTGGAAGATCGTTATCAGTATGGGTTAGTGTCTTGTAAATGTTATTTCTCGGAGACAACTAATTACTGTCTGGCTCATCCCATTATCAGTATCAAAATTATAATAACTGAAATGACACTGAAACTGTCATTGTTCTATACTTTACTAATGCTTTGAGGATTATTGAGGATTATAAGCTATTATGAATGGTCTACTGACTTGAATACTGAACACAGTAATGTTCTTATAAGAACACGTTCATCCCGTATAAACTGCTGTGTCAATAAAGAAATGTATACTATGATACTATATTAATTAAAGACACTCACACATGTTATACTGTATATTTATTTGTAAATTTCAATCTATTTACCATAATTAGCAGAGTCCTGCAATACTAAGTTACATAACATCTACCAGATCATTCCACAGTCCTTAGAAACAGAATAAAGCCTAAACCCTGCCTGCATCTGTTCTTTAGAATGTTTCATCCAATAATCTCAGTCACATATATCAGATGTGACCAGTTCCTAGGTTAAACAAAACACCCACTCCTACTATAAATACAACTAACTTCACCAAATTACAGACACATTTTATTGTGGTTTATTCTAATACCGAAAACAAAAATGATGAATAATCAGGATTACTTTGATCCAGAACAACCAAACCAATTTAGCCATCAGCAACTATCACCTCCACCAGATGATTGACCAGCTTCATGAACTACAACGGTACTGAGGCAATGTGAACTGGTACATGAGAGCAAGAAACCAAGAGCTCTGGAGGCAACAGGCTACGGCTTTCGTCCTCCAGTGGACGGATGATGGCTGAAGAAGAAGATGATGATGATGACCTCAAATGAACTGTGTAGTATATCTTAAGATAATCATATTTTTCAATTCCATCTTCACAAATAATCTTCAATGGCTTCTCGGAAGACATCCCTTAAATTTGAACTTATTGCCCGTTCCTGATAAGATCAAGTCAGGAAATGTAAACACAAATTTGATGAATCGACTACATCTGTGTATGTCTGCGGCATAAATATGGAGCGATCTGTTCTAAATCTAAAATGATCCAAAATATTTCATCTTGGCGAATTTCTTCATGATTTACCACTTTGCGGGTGAGATGTTAAATCATCACGTGACTGTTTATTGGTTATGGCCAGATATACTGTTGATGTATAAGGAACTGGTCAAAGGTGATCATAACATTATACAGCACAGTAAAATAAACGGGCTGAACAATACACCAGTAGACGGGTCGAGAACTTTGTCCTAAACCTAGAGGATAACTAGGTTTGTGACCTAGTTTTGATCTAGTTATCAATCTTGCCTGGTTCACGCAGCTGTTGTTTTATAGGCTAGCTAACTAGGTCACCGTGACATTATACTCATCACCAGCCTATATTACACCATATCTCTCCGGGTTACTTACAAACTCATAATATAAATATACTGGCTTCGTCTGGACATGGAGCAATATAGTAATGGGAGGGGGGAGTGCTCTCTTTCCTTTGGGATATGCTTATTCTACATTCTCTCTCGCTCTCTCTCTGGATCTCTGTCTGTGTTACCATAAAATCAGACACTACCCATCTGAACACGTGTTTAATGTGTTGGTATATAGTTTCCAGACCAATAAATGGCTGGTGACAGGTTGACCCACAACTGACATTAATCAGACCCTGACATGTAAATTACTGTCACTGGCCCTAAAACATCCCCCCCCCCATTAGTCTATATATTGAATATCGGAAACAAAAGATGAGTCATAATAAACATTAAACTGTTACATTACACTCAGAACCTTAACAAGAACTAACTCATATTGACACATTTAGAGTGTTTTTATTAATAACCTTCACACAATATAAAAAACAGTTAATATCTCCCGTTGATTATTATTTATGGTGGCAGACATTTTAGGAAACTGTTTATTATTTTCTTAAAAATTCAGCTAATTTACCTCATTTATCTAACTGATTAATGTCATAATTAATAGAGTTATATTATCAGATATGATGAGTCCACTCAACGCCAAAACAGCTATTTCTAGGTTAATATCTCAATTAATCACATCCAACACAAACTATTTCTTATCACAATAATTTATTATTAGAAATTCTATCAGATTTTTATCAGATATTAAACGAGCTTCTACATCAATTGATCTAAATTAGTTTAACTTCAACATAAGAACACAACCACAATGTTGCATCATATAAATATCACAAAAATAAAGGTATCATTATAAAAAATCTAAAGTTGTCATGCTTCAGTGAAAAAAATCACATCAATGAGGATAAATTGAGCAATCAGATATTGATGCCCACCATACAACAGTTATAATATAATTTATTTTATATGTGACTTATAATTGTGATTCGGTGATAGCTAGCATTTATAAATCTTCATTATTTAGAATTACGGCCATTGTTTTTGGAATACTTCTTTTACGAACACACCCAATCACAGCTGAAACCCCCCGCCCCCCGGAAAATAAATTGACTTTTATTCTTTTTATTATTATTTTCGCTCTGACCCAACTGAACACCGGAAGCGGATTAGGTTAGCATGTGACCTAATCCAAGACGGTGACGGGTCAGTTCCACAGGAAAATTATTTAAGTTATTTCCACAATAAATCGGTCTTCAAGCCTAGAAACGTTCTAAATTTAAACTAATTATAAGTCCCCCCTCATGAGAAACACAAATAGTTCAAACTTTAGAGAGATCTACTTAAAATCGCACTAAAAAATATCGACGTGATAAGGTAAGTTTTTCACAAAAAAACAGTGGCCTAATCAGGGAATAATATGTGTATGTTTATTAAGAGAGAGAGGACAATATTTCCCATCATCTAGTTTTCCCGGATACAAAAGATAATTTTTATGAATACGCAATGTCACATCATTGAATAAGACAGATATCAGTGAACCAAGCAAATAAATAATAATTTAATGGCTGAATGTATGTTGATGAACTGCAGAAGCAAAATTAATGTCCAGGATTCAGTACAATTTAACAATTTATTGATATTTATTTATTGTTGTAGCTGATCCTATTCTAACCTTGACACACCTGACTCACCGAACTACTCGACCTCTGTTCTGTCTTATAGGCTGAATTTATTGGTGCTAATCTAAGATATTTACATTAATTACAATAAAATTAAATACTCTGTATCTTTGTCATAGCCCTGCACAATTTAATGCCATCATCAGGCAGTCCTGGAATTGATAGGCAATTGATTATTTAAAAAAAAAGGAATTGGAATGGATAAATTTGGAGTTGGAAGTTTGCTACCAAAAAAAGAATAAATCCACAAATTAATTTTTTAATTCAGAAATGTTTCTTCCATGACAATCCTACTTGGAATATAAACTACTCGGGGTAGCTATTCCAAGTAGGTACTCAGAGTATCTACTCTTGGTAAAAAGAGAGTAGGTAAAAAGTTGGAATTGATAAATTTTATATGGAATTGGAATTGACAAAATGGAATTGACCCCATTTCTGTCATCAGCCTTGCACAATTTAATGCTATCACAAGTCCTACATAATGTACTGCTATCATCAAACCTGTGGGATTAAAACAATTTTTTTGTGTTAATTATATGCACAAAACAAACAGCAACCCACCATTAAGCACATGAAAATCATATATAGTATCAGGGATTTTGAACCAAGTGTTCCTTCACATTCTACCGCTTACTCTATCAACGAATTTCCACATCCCACATTAGAAGAGACGATCCCGACAAGCTGAAGTCCGCATCTGATGGCATACATCAATCCGCACTTTGCAGACAATTGGACCAGCATCGTATGTAGGACAGTAAATAAACACAATCACTGTTCAAATAGGAACCATTGATGACCGAAGGAAATCAACAAGCTTCTTCAAGCTGGGCACGATCAATACTGCTGTAATTCTCTCAGTGTGTATGTATGTGTCTGCTCCCACATGCACACCATAGAAGACCCTCAAGAAACACATCCATTTAATGTGCATGATGTGGAGATAAATATTTTGGGGGCTGGGAATGTAAATAAAACTTCATCTCCAAATTGTTCATTTAATTACCATCATATCATACAAGTCTTCGTGAATACTTTCAATTGATGTATTTGTAGTCACAATTGTGAACAGATGGTGAAAACATGTATTTATTTTCAGAATCAGACAAATGGATAGTTTTGGCATGTAAATGTAAATACGTTTCAAAGTTTTCAGCTCCTGTATGCTAGATATATAGAAACCTTTCCAGTATGACTTACTAAACCAGCATAATATGTTCATTGACTAGTCTATAAATATGTCTTACCTGAATATAGGCATTAAATGTGCCAATATTTGGCACAATAATTTCATGATGTTCAGCTCTTGGTGTTGGGCTTTCTGATTCACTGTTAACATCCCTCGCAGCCTGGAAGAGATATGAAGGAATTATTTTGTTACTGTTTTGAAGATTTGCATATTGCATATTATATATATATATATATATATATATATATATAATATTTGTGTGTGTTTTAGCCATGTGGAATAAGGCACTGGCACAGATAATCTCGAAGTAAGAATTCAAACTCTGGAAGATTATTTAGGGACTGAGTCAAGAGTGACAACTTTTCATACAGAGATGTGTGTAATGTCTCACCAGTCCCTCCCTCTGGTTACACAATAAGAATAGTAATTTAGATAAATATCCAGGGGAATTTTATTAAAAATACATGTAATGTCTTATTTGTGAGTGGGTTACATGATATTTGTGTATACATGAAGTGACAAATCGAAAATAACTACACATAAATTGTATATTGATATAAAAATTATTAATCTGACTAGTAACAGCAATATATAGACTCTGTTGTCAACATGAAAATAAATTGCTTTTTGAAAGAATTGGTACTTGTGTATCGCTGAATTCTGCAAAGTTAAAAATAAATATTACTGACTTATTATCTTAATTCAAGTTCACCAAATAAAATCTTCGTCATTTGACATGAGAACAAAACACAACTCAGCACTATTCTAGGACAGAATGGTGAAACGATTAACGAGATTAGTCAATCTTATAACACACACAGACAGCTATCATCACATTAAACTGATAAGCGAAATTAAATATAAATGAGATAATTTAGAAACTGGACTTTATTGCACCCCTGGTGGTAGACATTAAACAATAATAACACAATATTAGATCAAACTCCTCACCCAAACGTGATATATTTATTAATAATACCAAAATGCTTAGATGTACATCCATGTTCTGAGGGAAGATAAACCCAATGGGAAAACTAGATCATCATCAGCTGTAGCAGACCATCAGGCTATTCCATTAAGACAGAAACGGAGGCAATTTTTTTATATCCCAGACACAGCTGCTTCAGTCAGCTGCTGTTTCCTTCCCACAAACAGTGAAATGAAATCTGGATCTTGTAACTGGACGAATTTTACAGAAGCCACAATTCTCGAAAACAAAAATTCATGGTTCATATCTTTTTCTTTCTTTCTTCGGGAATCAGTTGAGCTTCGGATATATCACACACACAGATACAAGACAAGATTGAGCTTCGGGTATATCACACACACAGATACAAGACAAGAAGCCATCAGACTTTTAATACCTGGTCGTGATATTGGTTATTGACTTCTCAATATTTAGAAAAACACTCATTCCATAAACTTTCCATTAATTGCCTCTGTCCTGAAGATGTTTACCCAAAATTAAACAGATAATCCAATTAACTGTTTACACATAATCACTTAATCACAATGAGAGTGACAAATTTCTATCTAAACGAGCAACCTTGTTTACAGAATCAGCACAAATTATAGTCAGTGTTTTTATTCTATTTATTCTTCTCTGCTTTTTGTAAACAACACCGCCGTTGCTGATAGTCCACAGCATAACACAGGCTATAACCAACTAATCATTGAAGAATAATCTTAAACCACCATTCCTTCCGCAAGGTACATGTAAACAATGGCCGGACTGTGTTATGCCATTATGTTAGTGATTAGTCCTCTCACAATCTACACCCGTTCATGCAGCATAAACATCACAAATACATCTACAACAATCTTAATCAATGGGAGTCCAGAACAAAACGTAGACGCCGAAAAATGTACAAAGTATTATAAACCAGGAATATTTAGTTGAGTCGAGATGTATGGGATATATATATAGATAGTCAAGGGACATTACCGTTATTGGGAAACATCTCCCACAAACACAGGTATGAGTGAGATTAAAAAGATTTGCAGTGCAAATTTCTAAAAAACAATTATTCTCTAAATTTATAAATAAATAAATATAATATATGTCACTTTATTAATTATACATTATATATATATATATATATATATCACTTGACCTATTTAACCTACCATGTGCACAAAAATGGTGGCAAAACAGCAATATATAGTAATTAGTATAATGTCTGACTAGCACAAGAAAGTTTTAGTTCCTTATTTCTATTATTTCGGTGAATACAGCCACAGATGATGGTCAGTGATAGTTTGCCAAATCCTCCCCCCTCCCAATATGTTCATAGATGGTCACAATTAAGCCATATCTGTGTGGAGAGGGGGGGGGGACATTGAGTTTACCTAAAAATCTGCATTTTTGCCTCATACATGACGATGAGCAATACTCCAATATCCTGTACTTTAAACCTTACCGTCATCTAATGCATATTAGGTTAGTATATATACATTTGTGGAATGGCTAAATGGCAGATGCTATCCAAGGTAAAACGACGTTGCTCAAAAACTTAAATGCTGACATATACCTAGAAAGTAAATCGTCGCCACACGTACGCATCTTGGATTATTTTGTTAAACTTTGTGGTCATCCATCCCATAATAATTTTGCCTCTACGATCAAAATTTGACCTACTCAGACTTCCATCACGTTAATGATATAATTCCGAGTTCTGACCACATTGTTATGAGACGATTCTGGAAGTGGTTCTGTTTATTATGTCTAAAACATGATAACATATCGCTATATTATATCCACATAATTTGTTAAAACAAACTGACAATATAGTTTGAATACAGTTATTTAACCAAAAACAACTGGGACATAGAGCACCCCCCAGGGAAACATCCAACAAACACAGATATGAATCGGATTCGAACCGATAACCTAACAAAATTTGTATATATATATATATATATATATATATATAAAAGCATTAAAACCTCCAGAATTCATGCATCTATATATTTTAACTGAAATTTAAAACTAAAACAATCACAAAAGAAAATCTGTGCGTGTGTGTTTGTGTACCTAATGGATGGGTTAAAAGAAAGGAAACCTAAAAAAGGTTTGTGTTTATTTATGTAGATGCCAGATAGCGTTATAAGTGGAGCAACTGTAATATGTCACTCAAAACACTTATATTTAAATCAAAAAAACTCGGTTCTAGACTATAACCCCCAATGGCAATGAGTCATCAAGGTGACCCACAGTTTTGTTATACCAAAGGGACGTGCGTGTAGATAATAGGTGTATGGCTACGTGCATCATCAACAGCGGATCTGTGCATGTGTGTATGGCCAGGGTTTTATTGTAGTTTGTGGCTATAATACACATCTATAGTGTATATAGCCCCATAATTATAGGTCATATACTGATACAGTCATTATCCCCGCACAATAATCTTAGTTATATCAATATATGACACTCGTCTGATGAGCGATTCTTTTTAACTTCTCGCACTTATAAATCAACTAAAGTACAAAAATCTACTGTGTATTACTTACGACGACGATGATGATGATTGATGTTTTACGGCCACTTTTGTGCACAAGGTAGGCTAAATGGGCCGAGCGACCTCCAAAGGTAATGAGACGAAGTGGAAGACGAAACAACCTTCAGATATGCCCACGCCGGGATTCGAACACGGGTGGTAGTGATCTGTGGTCCAACACGCTACCGCTAGACCACGGAGGCGCCCCGTGTATATACGACAACAAGCCATTGGCGTTATTTTTAGATGTGTAGCTAAAAATAGAAATCGCCTCCCCAGCAAAACGCCATTAAATAACAAAAGCCTGCGGATATGCTAAACCGCACGAATCTAGTCCAAAGTGCAATTTATAGATAAACGTCGCAAAACACGATGTATAATCAATAAACATTCGTCCGGCCTGATAAATATTAATATGAAAATGGATAGGGAAAATATTCTTTTACTGACATATTGTTAAATAGATCTAGATCTATACAAACTTGACAAAGACCTCTAGCTCTTTCTGAAATCACTATCATGCCCCAAAAATATGTTTATATGTATTAAGTGCAGCGCAATAACATGTCCACTATTATCTTATATAGTAAAAGGGTAATAATATGAATAGACTCTATGATGTGTAATATTATATATATATATATATATATATATATATATAACAAGAACCTTAATATTAATAATAAAAGTTTCCGGCGGTCGTAGCATTTCTGCGCCACTTTCAAAAATGCTCAGTGACACGTGCGCCCGTCAGCCACAGCACAGCGTCTCTTAATAACTTAGCAGTAACCAAACTAAAAAAATTAAATTGTGATAGAAACAATTATAATTCATAACACAAATATCGCGTCCGTATCTACTATTATTATAATTAGAGACTTGGCAGTATGTGACATCAACGGAAGACACGGATCATGGCCTTCTCTTTCAGTCTTTGTGCCGTCTTTGTACCATCTTTATGATCTTTGTGGTGGGAATGTTTATTACCTTATAGCATAATATGATGAACATTTTTGTCATTCATCTATATGTACCTGCAATTCTAACCATTTTATGTAGCTTGCATTAAAAGAAGGGAGAAACGCACTCAGAACATGGTCAACAATTGAGATGCGAGCACCACTCGATGCTCTCTGGAACAGCCAAACCAGGATTAACGTTTTCCCTGCCGCCCACAAAGGAAAACATTGGACAACAAACGATTAATACGAAAGCAAAACGTTTATCAAGAGTTTTGCGCTTGATAAAGAAATATATAATCATTACCTGCGTAGAGTCAGTCTTATCCGTGTCTGTCATTGTGAAATATCGTCATAAAATCCCTGTATAGGTAGCAATGTTCATATATCCCGAATGCAACACAATCGATTTCTTCGCTGGCTCAAAATGAAAACAATACCACGTGACTTCAGCCGAACGCGGACGATTATTGACAGACGCTGCTCGGCTGTTTCCGTCAAGTTAGACAAAGTTAGCTTGACAAAATATGTTTCGAATTATATTAATTATTTTATTTCTAGATTTATTCTATTTATTATAATAGATAATAAGAAATAATCTGTTTTAGTGTGATATTTAGATAATATTATGATCAATTACTGATTATGAAATATACGAAACTTATATTCAAATGTTATGCCACATGTGCTTGTTGCCAGTAAACAAATGGCTACTTTTCACGTTGAAGTTTGATAGTAGTGTATTAAACAGTTTTTCTCATAGGTTATCTATATTCAAGGCATGTAATTTATAATATAAATATTTTAATGTGGTTATTTTGTTCTTACTATGTTGTTTAATTAGATTTGTTTTGAAATAATATTGGTTCGTTTCGTAGAATCCTATCAGCCGGTGATTAATTAGCATTCATTGTATCGGCCTAAATCAGTAAATGATCAGGTAATTAATCAATTATCACCTGTTTTAGTCAATTAGTGTTCACTGATTTCAGTTCTGTTTACTAAAGATATTATCGTAATATATTCTAAAAGAACTGAAATAAATAAACACTAAAAGAAGTGACTTAGACCAGACACAGTTTTATTTCTAATTATTTTGACCATCTTTCATGATGAGACCCTTCTATATCACGTTTATTGGTTACATATGATATGTGGCTATTTTTACAGACCTGGAAATGCAACTACATCATGTTCTTTATGATTATCAATCCTAGTTTGTTCTTTTCTTTCATTAATTGGGAAAAGAATAGATTTGTCTCCGCTACTTTGGTGAACTATTTATCTCAAAATGCAATTTAGGAGTACTCGTTTACTTCTGGTTTATGTTTTGCCATTAACAGCAATATAAAACAAAATTTGTTTCTTTTAATAGTTAGTCAAAGACTTTACATTTTAGGTTTATGAAGGATACAGAAGCTGATAAACTAATTTCGAACAAATACTAAATAAGTGAATGTCAATCTGCTGTTTCATGAGAATTCACTGAGAATCAGATATATGTAATTGTGCATAACACTAAAATGAGTGCTCTGATAGCACAGTGTTTAACAATGTGACCTCTAAGTTGTGTTTTTGAATCTTGTCACTAGTTGAAATTTGGGGTAGAGACCCTTGGGTATGTGTCATCTATTGGGCACAACAACCTGGTGTTGACTTCTGTTGCATCTTTATTGTGGATGGTGGTGTCTATAATGGTCTTTCAAGAGGAGTAGAGTGAAGGTGTCTGGCCAGAATGTTTATTTTCTTATAAGCAATGCTGCTGAGTGATGATCCGGGACTTTGTAGTCTTCAGGGAGGAGATTTAGTCTCCTTTGGTACTTGTGTTTGAATGCTATTCAAATCTGTGTTTCTGGGATGTTTTCCAATGGAGATGCCACAGTCATATATCACATGTGTGACCAGTGTCAAGGATAAAGATAGCACTCACTTGCTCTCATGTTGAATTTAAACTGAACTAGATGTAGAAGATCATTATCTATCTGATAAAAATATGATAGAATTTTAATGATAAATTATGAGACCAGTCAGTTAGTGTGGGATGTGATTAATTAATTTATTAGCCTGAAAATGGCTGTTATGTTGGTAGCTGGAACCACCATTATGCTATCTGATTTAACTCATTTATCTAAATGATTATGCCATTATTAATAATTATCTAAATCTATGATAAAATAATGAACAGTTTCCTAAATGTTTGCTGTCATAAGTAATAAACAATAATCAAAATTGTTTCTATGTTGTAAAAGTCATTAATCAAACAATGTAGATGTGTCAATATGGTTTATAATAATAATAATGCATGGTTATTATAAGTACCAGAATCAGGTAACCCTGTTCTAAAGTATTGTTATCCCTGACTCTGACCTGTTTCCACCCTACACACATTAAGGATGTTTGGAAGTGAGCAATTTATTATTATTCAATGATGCAAATGAGAGAAAAAAAGTTGTTATCATATTTTATGCTATATCTTATTATGTATTTAGATTGGTTTAAATTTGGTGCATTCTCGTTGGTATGTTACCACCGACTGTCATTGTTTATAGAATTATAGTTTAATAATATTTTCAGCCATTTTAAAACAAGATGGGTCATGAACACTTGGTACGATGCTGCATTGAAGTCCTTGATGATTATGTTCCTGAATCTGTTGCAGTTGAAACACATGTGAATCAGTACTTGAAACGTCAGAAGGTACTCATTGTTAACAATGATGATTGATGTTTTTTACAGCCACTTTTGTGCCCATGTTAGAATAAATGGGCCGTGGTTACTAATAGACACTAGTAATAAATGAATCCATAAAATCAATTTATAATTCATGCATTTTGTAAGTTTGTTTTGTATGTTACATAATTGTTTTCTTTTACACTATATACTTCTTTATAGCTACATTTATTCAAAGGAATATGCCACCCGTGATCCCTCTATCTGTCTCACTCAATCACTCAATCATTAACATAATAATTGATCTTTGCAATATAATTTGGTAATTTTTTACAGTTTTAGAATATATAATTAAATTCTTATTCTACAATGAGATTTTGCAAACTCTGTCAAGAAATTTTAAATATTTAGTATTTCCAGTATGTGTAAAATCTTTTTTTTAATTTTATTTAATAAATTTCCGATAGCAACAAACCTTCCAACCTACTATAATGTAAACACCAAAATATAGGTTTTTGTTAAGTGAGTAAAATACTTAGTAGGACATGTTTTCAATATTAACATTAATATGTTTAATCATAAATGCAAACAGTATAATCTTCTCAATCCATTTCACGTAAACCAAAGTTTATTTTGAGAGAAGGAGTACTTTTATTTCTGGCAAAGTTTATTTAGAAATAGAAATAAACTGAAAATAATAATGATAATGTGTGACATTTATATAGCCCTTATTCAGCTAGATACCTGCTGTTCTAAGGCGCTTTACAGTATTATTATCCCTGACTCAGACCTGTTTCCACCCAGCACAAATCTCAACTCCAAAGGGAGCATACACTGCATGCTGCCATTAAAGGCCCAAAGCGTTACTCATACACATAGCCATCGCATCCTGTCAGGTACTCATTGTTTATGGAAAGGGTGAACCAGTCGCCACATGACAGCATTGCAGCTCACAGAGCCTCGAAGCTGCGACCCTTTGGCTACGAGTCCTACACTCTAACTAAATGTGCTATCATTAATTAGTTGTACAATTTTAAGAAGCATTTAGACTTATATTAATGCTAAGGATATAATAGAGAACTTCAGTCTGACTAATGTTAATTATAATCTATATTTTCTTACTTTAATTCCGCAGGGTCTAAGCGAAGATGACCAGATCTTTATTTTGGAGGTATTCAGCGAGTGTGTACGTTACTCAGGAATTCTTGGTGTTGTACTGAATGGGTTTTTTAACCGTGATGGCAAAAGTATTTTACGATCTGAGGCAAACCTCTATCGAGGTGAGAAAGATACAAGAATTCATTAGAAACTGTGGCTTTTATGTAGTGTATGACTCTGTTAATTATTTCCATTCAATACATACTTTTATACAGATGTTTAACTTCTTATTTAACCATTAGGCCATTGTTTTTTGAATACTTGTTTTACAAACCCACTGATCACAGCTGGAACCCGCTGGAAAATATTAGAGAGATTGTGAAATCCCAACTAAAGGGAGAATATGTTATAGATAACATTGTCATGGGCCAGACGATCATCGAGGTAGACAAGCCGGTGGATATGATTGTCAAACAGAATTTGAATATCGATGTAAAAATAAAAAATAAAAAAACTGAATAATACAGAATATGTGTTGCGGGGCATTTGTAAATGATTGGATACCAAATCTGGCAAGTCTTTCAGAAACTAGAACTCTGTGTCAATTAATTTCAACCGAGCCTATATTTTCAGTGATTTATTTCATTTCCGACCCTAATGTTTGGAAGGGAAATTTCCCGTAAAACAAATATTAAAAAAGCAATGGCCTTACAGCTAAATGATATGGTGGATACACGCCAAATAGTATATGAAATATTTTATATATTAATTGTATAAGAAGATTCTGATTAATTCGAGATTAGAACTTGGATCAGAACAGATAAGAAATACAGTAACTCCCTGCCTTACGTCATTTCAACCTATGTCCGATTCGCCTTTACGCCACTTTTATAGAGTATATTTCAGTTCAGTAAAACATCATTACATCACTCAGCTACGTAACCTAAGTCATAACAATAGGACTTGAAATAAATTAACAATAAAAGATGTTAAAATATTTACACAAAAAGGCAAAATGTCCGGTTTACGTAAAAACACGCACAGATTACTTCACGCCTTTTGGAACCAATTAATGACATAGAGATGGGGTATTGCTGTATTCCATTATCTAAAACATCCGTCAGTGTAATCTATAGAATCTACCTTCATTAATATCTAACCAATTAATATGTCTGTGTGTCTAATATTAGTCATGAGGATGTGAGGTAGGTATACGTTATAAACGGTTCTTATAAAAGTGTTTCGTTCCTTTCTATTGTCACGTTTATTGTCTGTGATGTACATCAAGCATGTTGGTATACGGTTAGTGTATACGGTTAGTGTTGAAGCAGCGGTCCGTATAGCATGATCACACTCTATTAAAGCTATTCAGATAAATATCGAGCATGGTATTGAAGTATCTACAGGTCATGCATGAATATCTGTAACTGTTATACAGTGAATACGTTGTAACCCGAGCATGATCGGTATATGTAACATCTGTTGCCTGACTGTATAACTTGTATAAGAACTAGATTAAACACTTATTACATTACAGTAACTATAAAAAAAAAAAAAAAATGTCTTCTGTTACAACTTCTTTTACCTCGAAGCTCATTGATATAAAGAAAGTTTTGTCAACTAAAAATCTGCAGATCTTATTATCCATTTATCTTTAGTAATGAGTAAGAGTGGGCTATACAGTCACAATGTTGAGTTACAAGTAGATTTATTTTGGTAATTTTCAGTCCAAAACATATCTGTGATAATTATCAGCGGGAAAATTCTAATTCTATAGTTACAGTAAAATTTGAAATTCAATTAAAACTATATTGATCGATCAGTATTCATTTTGTACCCTAAATTTATCAGAATTGATAAAGTGAATATTTTGATAAATTCATTGGTTATAGGTAATTGAGTACAAAAAACTAAATAATAATTAAATTATCTTTAGCTAATTATAACTCATGTTGCTAAATCCAGTTGTAGTTAGAACGAAAGCAAACTTTCGGTTGTACAACCTCCAAATATTTATTTACAAGTCAGCGTTTTAATTAATCAAAGATAGCCGTAGAGATTACACATTTAATACATCATTCTGCTATCTCTTGTTTCAGTCTTTGCCTATTTAGCATTATTTCGTCTGGATGAGCTGGGCATAGCGCATTACAGAAACTTTGTCTGGACTCAAGATATTAACAAAATGTACAAGGTTTGTGAATTGTGTATGATACGTAGGGAGATTTTCACACACACACCAGACAGAGAGAGAGAGAGAGAGAGAGAGAGAAATACATTTTGGAAGTTGGAGTTTTTCTTTTAGTTCTGTATGTATAGTAATATTAAAATCATGATCTATATTAATATCATGATCTATTTAATATAATAATCCATTTTACGTAATTTTTACATCATTCAGTTTCTGCGCTTCCTCTTCGATGACAAAAATCTCCTTACATGGATGAAGGATGAATGGAACAAACTATTTGATTATACATTTGTTCAATCCACACTGCTTTCTCCCATCTTAGGGTAAGTACTGGTTCAACATTAATATCAATCATCTGACATACCTGATACAGCCTGAATGTTCTGACTGTACACTAACTATATCACATAGGTGGACACGTTTCTTTAATTTGTTTTATTGTATTCAGTTTTAATTGGCAGAATAAGTAGCATATACTATAACTAGCTGATAATTCAATCATTATTCATTCAATGTTCTTATAATCATGATACTTGAATTTAAGAACCCAACGGTGAATAAGAGGTGTTTAAAACAGCTATTTATTTTAATAAGTTCCTTTTTTGTTTTTATCAATATGAACTAATAATTGGCATATTGCATCACACATGTCATCTGATATGGCCACTCTAGCTGTTTACAGATCTACAGTGTATTATACAAGTTAAATACTATGTTAGTAGCCAGTAATGGTGATTGGTATTCATTTAAAAACAGGATGAAAAACTGTTGCCAAAACCTTGTCTGCAGTAACTATTTCATAACATATAAGACACATTTAGTTCTATCATTCCAATGTTATTTCCTGTTTTCCTATCCAGATGGTTGCCAGAGCTGACTGAAATGGTTGACATGATGAAGAAAAAGATTGGCAACAAATTAAAACCAAAGAAAGTGACTATTCCTCTCACAGGTTGGTGAAACAATGTCATTGTTTGGTATTCATTGTGGCCATAATTACAGATTTTTATTTGTTCTGTAAAGACTTTTTTTAAAAGCATAAGACACACGGAAAGTTTATTATATTTCACATTTTTAATTTTATTCCTTGCAGAACCAAAACCATTTAACATAACACAGCGAAGACCTCGCAGTATACCCATGCCACAACCAGTATGTGATTTGTATTCCTTGTCTTTTAATTTGTATACCACATCATATGCTCGTACTTTTGTAGGCATATTTGTCTATATTTTGATTCAATAAAATAAATTATTTATGACTCACACTAATAACAGAGCTAGGATAAATTTAGATTATTGTTAGGTCAACATTATTATCATAATTGTTATTAAATTAATTGTTTTGAGTAATAATTTACTGTGATCTATACGCAGATACCAAAACTACAAAAACGACATTCAGTTCCAAGATTAATTAACGAGGAGCCCAAAGAACAAAAGCTGATGGAGAAAATAAGAGAAACTAACAGAAGAAAAGCCGAAGTTGGTCTTTTTCTTATTAAATTGCTGAAATTATTACATCACAAATATCTCCATCTCAAATTAAAGCTTTTTCTCCACATGGTCCCATATTAATGCTGAAGATTTTTTTACTGTTTCCGTCTCACAGGAGAGACTGATGGAAGCATCTAGATTGCAGTTCGCCTGTGCCAATCCGGAGAAATCTGAAAAGACAAAAAGCAAAATCCAAGAAATTATCGCTGAGCAGGAAGCAGCATTAGACTTTGAACGACGTAACGCCCATCCAGTACCAGCAACAGTTCTGGTAACCAAAACATATATACCGACTTGTATATTCATTAACATCTGATGTTGTATAATAGGATAATTATTTGTTAGTAAAATGAGTTTTGTTTATTATATATGCAAATAATTGATTTACATTTGCTGATATTTATTAATATGTTAGTTTCATATTTTAATACAATAAATTTAAATATTTTATTTCTTTGTTTACGGATTTTGTCTTAATTCATTAGAAAAATAATAAAATAACAATTAATTGTTATGATGACAAGCTAAAACAATGTTTGTTGATTTATTAATATTTTTATATTGTTGCATTTGTTTTATTTAATTATTTACTTGTATACAACTTGCATTATTCCTGGTTTTGTTGATTTTAAATAATAAATGGACCCTAATTGTTCTCTTTTATTATAATGAATATGGTGGATGCTTAATATTTCAGAAAGATAACATTGCTGTCAAACTAAATGCAACAGCAATCTTACGTGAAGGCAAGTTATACAAACAAAGGGAGAAAAAGGAAATTGAGAAGTAAGAATTCCATTAATTGTTTTCATTCGATGTACAAGACACTGATGTAGCTTAATATGTGTCATATTTAATGCCACATATAAAGAATAAACAGTCACCAACTTCTGCATATGTTAGTTGTATACAGCAACTTATTTGTTATTAGCTGAATGTTTATAATCATTCTATCTCTCTCTCACTCACTCACTCACGCACTCTCTCACTGTAACTTGGACTCCAGCTCACCTGAACCTGTATCATACGACATGATCAAGCACTAAGCTAATGTGACCTAGTTATTAAGTATTCAGTCAACTTCTACAGTAAGTGATGCTATGATAATCTAACTTAACATTCATTGTTTTCGTTCCTGGTAATACCTCAGACTCGAGAAGTTGGAGGCGGGTGCTCGAGATGCCTCAGAATTTCTGGAATGGCAGTCGAAGATGAAGAAGAAGGACTTTGATGAGCAGATGGCTGAGATTGAAAGACGACGTCTTGCAGGAAAACTGAGTCATGAGGAGGCAATTTTAGCTAAACAAGAACTGATCACTGAAAATCACAAGAAAGTTGAAGAAGTGAAAAAAGAGGTGAGTCTTAAGAACGAAAATGTGAAGTAGAACAGAAATTGATAAGTTGGTATATTTGCCACATGAAAATAAACTGACTGGTATATGATCATTGTATTGGTTTAAATATGTGTAAGTTTATTAACTCTTGTACGGATTTATGGATGTATAGCATTTCGGAAGTGTAGGTTAGTGTAAGTTTTTATGGCTGTTTCGGTCTTGGTGTTCTGAGCTAGTGACATATATATATATATATATATATATATATATATACACATATATATATCCTAAAACACACACACATACATCATTCTATTTTGACCTTAGTTCTCACCCCATTAAATTTACCCATTAAGACATCACACTAGTTACAGGTGACACAATATTTTTCAGTAATCATTATCTCTTATCATTTAATCATTATAATGATAAAGGGATGCTGGTTACTGATAATTCCAGATGTTATTGTTAGATGTACAGAAAATATGATTTTTGAGAGATAATGTCAATTTCCAATAATTTAATAAGTATTTTCTCGGCTCTGATTCCCATTTGACATTTACAGTATTTGATATGGAAAATGGATCCGTTTAATTTTTGTAAAATAATTCTTATTCTTAAGTTATATACTGTTTTTAATAAAATCATGCATGGGCTACTTTATTTGATAAAAATTTATATTTATCGTGTTATTGTTTTTATTTCTAGGCTTCCCGACTGATGCAAGAATACTTGGAGAAGAGAATAGAAGAGGAATACAAGATGAGGTGAGTCATTTTACTGGTAAACAATAACTTTAAATGTCTGGTTGCTATGACAGATGTTTATACTCTTTGTGAGTATTTCCCAACTTTCTCAACATATCAAGGGCTTTATTGAACATGTTGTCATTGAGACAATAGACTTGATAGATCTTGTATTGTATTGCCATCAAAATCAACATCAGATTGTATATTTATGGTTGCATCTTTTTAATACCGTAATAAACATTTCGATATCTTCTTATAATTTCTATATATCTCAGTCATTTCAGCTGTAAATGCATATATCAGACATGTATGTAAATGATGTTATGAGGGTAGGCAGTTTAACACCTGAGAAGCTGTATAATGTTAAATGATTGTAGGAATGTCCGCATCATTTCATAAAACAACATCATGTTTCTTAAAGATCAACATGAAATAATATCACATTACATTTCAAGATTGTGTATCGAGAACAATTTAGAAACCTAGCACTTATTTTGGAATCAGTGCAATACATAAAGAGTATCTACGTTTATAGTCTCATTTCTGACTAATTTATAAATAATGGTCTCCTTTGGCCAAACTGCAATATTAATTATATCACGGATGGTTGTATGACTTGTTAATTATAGGATGTGAGCGAAGATTAAATGGAGTAAGTTACAAGAAGTTTTCTAAAATGTATTCTATATTTTCTCTTCGTTCATAGAAAATTAGTAGAAAATGTTCTGGATACTCATGAGAATGTCAAGGAAGCGAAAAAGAAACTTCAGCAGTACAAGGCTTCAATAGGTAAACTTAAACGTCAAAGTTGTTAATGTTGTTGTTGTTGTTGTTGTTTTATGGATATGTTTCTGAGTAACCTCCTCTATGGCCCAGTGGGTAAGAGCGTGGGACTTTGTTACTCATGGTCGTGCTGTGCGGGAGGTCGGAGGTTTGAATCCCGGCCGTGGCACTATACTATAGTAGGAGTTTTTCATCCAACCAGGCAACTTACAAGTTTTTCTCCACCAGATATGTCATCTATTGTAAATTGGAAATTTATTTACAATTAGTCCTCATGGCGAAGCAGTAATTTAAAGACCATATGCGTCTCCCTCGTTTGAGGTAGCTAAGTCACTTAAAATAACTGCCATTTCAGCCGTTATTATATAGTAGTCTAAATGAGCCAAACTGTGTCAGAAGTTAATCAGGTCTAATAAAAGATGAAACATCCTTCAAGCTCTGAGGAGTCTGATCGTGTTCACTAACTCCATGGCTAACTGTGTTATCAGCTTTAGCTATGAAGATGCTCATGATATGGAATGTAATTGTGAATAAAATGTAATTGTTATGCCAACCAACCATCAGAACGAGGCTTAGTTTGACTTTTTATTATCTCACTAGAAGTATCCGTGATGTGACGTATGTTTTGTGGGCTATGTTAGCGATATCATTGATCCTTATGGATATACGTTTGTTTAGTTCGTACAGACGTTTTATGAATGTTTCCATTTTTAGTGCAAAAAGTAAACGAAGAGAGTAAAGAGCTGATGAGACAAGCATTAGAAGAGGTGAGCATCAAAATATTATTATTATTTCAATAGATATTATATAGGCAGATATTTTCTGCAATATCCAGTTAATGTTTCTATACCTAAAGATAAACAACAATATAAATATACGATCGGTGTAAACAATAAATAGTTGTTTTTCTACTGAACACATAATATTTAATATGAAAAGTAAAGTATAACCGATCGTGGTTTAACTTTTATCTATGTAACTATAACTATTGAGCTATTCTTGGTGCCTGCTACATCTGCATCAGATTACATTTATTATAACAGCTATTTCATGGCCTTCAAATTACTAGATCCCTATCAATATTATATATGTATATTTAAGGAAAATTAAATTTTCTTTAAATAAATAATTTGTATATCTGATGTCACATGTTACCGACATGTAATACTATACAAATAAACAAAAAGTTATTAAATAAAGTGTGTATTTGGTTGATATTCAGTAAACCCTTGAACAAAATGTGGCATATATTAATATAATCATATTTTGTATCATTTAATTTTTGTCTAAAATCAACAAAATATTCACTTTTTGGTTCCTCTGTATTGTTTTGTATTGAAGGTGGTTTGTAATTATTTAATAAAATTATTGCACAATGTTACATTTGATTCTTTAGGCAGAGAAAGAAATGCAGCAAAGAATGGAGCTGATTCGACAGATACGTGCAATGGAAGCTGTGCCGGTCATCCGCGAAAAGCTTGTTGACTTCTCAAGACCTGCAGGTTATGGTCTGCTCAGTGAAATGTCTATAGCTGAGGTATGAATAAGCTGCGTACCTAGAAATACAGTTAAATGATAAACATGTATATTTAATGGGAAGATGTTTCGCAATAAACTATTACTTAATTGATAAACGCTTACATCTGATTATATAAATTAGTGTATGTGAATTATTACTATAAAATTCTCCACCCATTGAGATATATGATATTATTAATAAAAGCTAACATCAAATGAAGATATTTACTAACACTGGATAATGATCATTTCAGCTCCGGGAAAGAATTCATTTAATGAAGGTGGAACACGAAGAGGAAGAGGACACCAAACGTGATGAAATATTGGCATCCAAACAGGTAGCTATAAACACATGATTATAACCGATTAGAAAAGATAACTATAATTTCTTTAAGTAAGAACTCTACTTTCATCAAGTATGCAGGATGGATTTAAATAAATTTTATTTGCTTTGAAAAACAAACTGTTTGACTAAAACTGTCTCTCATCTCTCTCCAATATCAGCTAAACGTAATAAATTGACACATACCATTATGTATTTGTTTATGTATTTGTTTACTTTCAATCAATACTGCCATCTAAATGTTACGATAATTAATATGACGGTTTGTAAATTTCGTAATTTAGCTGAACTTATTATGCATTATTAAATTTAATTCAATTCGTTCACTTCAACGTTCATAATACACAATTTTAATAAAAGCTAACACATATAAAATGTTGAAAAGGAGGATGCTTGAAGCATTGCTTATATAATACATCCCCCTTCGAGACAAATATTAAAATAAAAAAATGTGGAATAGTCAATAGACATATTTATATCTTTATTAACAACAACAAATCCATATACAAGTTTAATTTTGAAATGATTAAATATTGTAGCAATAACATATTATTGTGTATATTTTATCATATATGTGGTATTCTAACAGCAAATAAAATTACAGACATACCTACTAAAATTATTATTATCTACTAAATTATTGTTATTTATAACAGTACTGATAGAGCATTTGGTTAAGAATAAACATCCTGTTATAGAAAGACAAAAAGTAAGAAGGATAAATAAATAAATTGAAGATATACAATTGATATAACATATGTTTTATTCTCTTCTTCAGGAGAAGGATCGTATGTTGATGGACACATTAGAGACAATATCCAGACACAGAACAGAACAGAGTAAAGCCGCTGCCATCAGGTCTGTGTTTGTTTTCTTCTGGATGCTATTCAGCAGATTATCTTTGTCAAAGTCATGCGTATCTTTTATAATTCATCCGACTATTTATAATTACATAGCTGACTCCCATTAATGATTACGATTGTGGGAGAAATATTTGTTAATTTTTAACTTTCAGATATCTTTGTTTGGGGGTCAACTCTAGAAATATCAATGAAACTTTTATTTAAATTCTTTTTATTTACTTCAAATAATCGAATTGCTTCAAATCATTACATTTAATCTCATTCGCTGGATTCACCATACTTGGTTAAGACATTTAAATACTAATATTAAAAATGTTTCAATCATGTTCTCTTTTGTCTATAATAACATCAACACATGACGAGTTTGACAACGAAATTGTCTTAGCACACTACATTGTGCATTTAAATATATCGATTACTGCCATTCTTAGTAAACAATTAAAATGTTATCATTTTATCTTTGTAACTAACACACACACACACACCAGTGTTTATTCTGCTTTTTGAGGTTGCCAAGTCCATGCTCTTTTTGACATGAATCATTACAGGTTGGAAGAGCGCAAGAAATATCGACACGCGAAGCCAATCATCAATGATCCCAAGTTAGAGGAAATGCAGAGAACTTTAGAGGAAAAGAAACAAATCCGCAAACAGCTACAAGAACAAACACGAGTCACCCCTAACAAGAAGTCAACACAAAGATTGCGTGAATTAAGTGCATCAAAGGTAATGGCTGACACATCGGTGTATTTCATCTGTATATTAAGTTTTGTTTGTGCTTCCTTTTCGGTCTGTAAATTAAAAACATTTCAGTTGTGGTGTGTCCCCTAATTATTTTGTTGCCTGATCTTTTTTAAACATTATAACATATGTTATTTCGTAAGTTTCAGATACTCCATTACATCGGCTTGTGTACAATTTCATCTTTATTTCTGATATTCTAGAAATATTATTTTTACATTCTTAGACGCACTAAATATTGATTATGTAACGTTTACTCCATGTTTGTTCTTTGGCTGTTTTGTGTTGATTATTATAATTTTTCAGTGTGTATGCTGTGACAGTGCAATAATTAGATTACTGTACTATACAGACAATCCTAATTAGGTCATACAAGGTTCAGGTTATAGACCTGGGTTTGAGGATTTGTTTCTCAGGGAGTTGCTCATTGGCCATATGACACAGATCTGACTAGGGTCAAAAGTAAATTAATTACACACTCACTAACCTTTATTTGTGATGTTTTTACTCTGAGTAAATTATCACTTTCATAAAAGTCACCAATCCGTGGCACATCACCCAACAATCAGGAGCTGGATCATTTTCATAGAGGTCTGCCATACAATTGGCCAGTTGGCTGACCAATCAGGAGCTTAAGCTAGCTTTTAAATCCTCTTTATGAATAACACTCAGTTGGAGTAGAACATTATAGTGTATCATTCTATTAAAGCCCTTGTTGGTTGCTATGGTGACAGTTAGTATGGCATAATAATTAAATATTATTATCTCCCTTTGTTATTTAATAAGTAGAATATTTAGTTGTGATTGAAAGTATTATCAAGAGCAAATTCAATTGTGAGAAAATAATGACCCTCTATGATCCACTGGCTTCAAACTTGTAAATGTTGTATTTAGGCTTATAATACAAACACATTTGACTGTGTCCTAACAAATTGGAAAGACTATAAAGATCTCCCCCCCCCCAATTATTGGCTATTATCAAACTAACATTGGTTCCAATATCAAACGTGGTTTTAGCTAATTTCTCGTGTATTTATTGCTGACATATTAATGTAGATATATAAATATATTTTTAATCGCTTTGTCCGCTACAAAACTGGGAAATAATGTGTGGCCATATTTATAGTTGGTGTTTTCAGAGTTATGCAAAAATAGTTGAGCCGTCAAAAACTAGCCAGTCACTGATTTGTCAGATCTAAACATAATCCTAGAATCTATTAAATAATTAATGTTCAAGTTGCTGGAATGGGAAACTGGTGCTACCTATTTCTAGATGTCCATAGTGAAATATTTCTGTTTTGTTTTTTATAGTTTACAGTTTTATTTAGATACTTGCAGTGAACTCTCATTGTAAAACCCCTCATATTTATAGTATTTTTAATTACCTTCAAAACATTGTACCCTACATAAAACATAATATTTAAACTGGTGATGATGACACAAGTATCTAAAGTGTTAGTGGTCACTATATCAACCTTCTGTTATAAACAGTGAGATAGTGAAAATTATTATTCTGTTCATATATTTATATATATATATATATATATATATATATATATATAGTACTTTACTAGTGTTATGGCATATGTAATATCTGTCACTTTATATTAACATTCATGATTTTCACAGCCAGAATATCAACGTGAATATATAGTAATATAGACAATGCTCTTACCATTAAAAATGGTACATTTTTAATGTTGTTTTCATGGTTAAATGCAATCATTCGACAGATAGCACTGTCAGCCTGTCATGATCTGTACATTACAAATAATACTGTACCCCTGTACCTGATGATGGAAGAAAAAAACCTCCATCACAATCTGGCAGTAAACAACTTCATTGAAGTATATTGTGCAAATTGTCTCATGATAATATAGTAATAATAAATGCCTTTATATTAATAATGGCCGAAATGACAGTTATTTTACGTGGCTTAGTTACCTCAAATGAGGGGGACGCATTTGGTCTGTAATCTACTGCTTCACCACAGGGGACTAATTCTAAATAAATTTAGAATTTACAATATATAGCAGACTCGGTGGAGAAAACCTTGCTAGTTGCCTGGCTGGGTGAAAAACTCCCCCCTACTATTAAATGCCATGGCCGGGTTTCAAACCTCCGACCTCCCGTACAGAATGACCATGAGTAAGAAAGTCCCACCCTCTTGCCCGCTAGGAAATAGTCACCAGGTGTCAGCACACAAATGTTTAGGTGACAACATTTTTAATCAGATTATCACTAAATCATGTACTTTATTACATGTTTGCTGTAAAAGGTAACATTCATGAACTGCTTTAGTTGTGCTAAGCACAAAAGAAAAATTGTGGCGAAAAATAAGACATCTTCGGAGTGTAATGAGATAAGTTGTCACTGCATGAGTTACTGCCATGAATTTAAAGAAAAAACACATTTTAAATATTATTATAATACAAATTTTTTACTCTATAATATTATTTCTAGCCACTGACAGGAAGATCAAAACAACAGGTATTGTGGGTAATGCTATCAGTCACAGTACAACTGCATTGTGTAGATTTGCACGTTCTCTCCAAATATTAAATTGCACATTAATTGCTATAACCGATAGATTGTACTGATGATAATATAATAACAACAAGCGATATCATATAGTTAATAAAGTGCATGATATTTAATACTTTAGCAATAAATCAATGCTATGTTTATTATAGATTAGCATATATTTCATAACATTAAGTGACTTCTTTTTTATTTCTCTATATTCTGATATAAGCTTTAATTGCTTGCAGATCTTTCAGCGATGATATAAGTCTGATATCATACTGTTTATTTTATGGAGGCGGTTAATTTCTTTGTCTTAGTTCTGTGCATTTCATAATTGCTGGAAGTGTGTGTCTGTGCATGTGTGCCTGTGCATTAGTGAGAGAGTACAGGAAATATTTTGATAATACTTTACACACATAAATACACGAATGAAAATATCAGATACTAAAGACGGTGGCTGAAAATATATTAACTCAGTTTGAAAAAATAAATTTCCTTAACAACCGAAATATTTAGCACACATACCTAAATAATAACATTATTAGATACACAAATTTTACCTGGTTCGATTACTTGTACTGAACTGTTTATATAAATTCAGAAAATACAAAAATTGTATCCAACACGTAGCAGTCCTCTGTTTATTGGTTGTTTAATACATTTACATACAAAAGATTTTATACTTCATCTTATTCTCTTCGTCCATAACGGATCTAGTTCGAACTTATTTCCCTTCGTTTTCCTTTCTCAGTAGAATTGTTTTCAAAGTCACCGCTTCATCAAACTTGTCTAAGAAGTAGACAGTTTTGTTTTTAAGCACCAGCATTAATGTCAACTGATGTAATGTCATAAATTAAAAAATATAATATTATATCAGAAATTAATTTATATCTCCGAACTAGATTTAAAATCTTGATCAATAATTTCTGATCAGTTTTTTTTCGTTATTGTTTTGTTATTTTACATTGAGTTTTATTTAACCATTACAGATGTTCTAAATATTTTGACATGTAATATTATTTTGTTGTGATATTTTATCATTTCATATTATTATTATTATCTATTGCACTAAACTAAACACAAACGGACACTCTGACATCAGTCTGGTATCTATGGCCCTTAGAATGGACATTTTTAGGTTAGGATCAAAATCCAACTCAAACTTGTGTTATGAGGTCCCCCCCACACCCCCATACATCACGGGTATGACCAGTGCTCAGAAGCTAAATCAAGAACTTACTCAATCACTCACTCACTGTACACAAACCATAAATATACATTACTCAGTTGTGGAAGAGTCTGATGGTGGTGAATGATAGTGAAAGTGGTTCATATTTTGACATGAATTGTTTACTCTACATAGATCTTACTCTGATAATGCTTACTTTACTTCTGTACTGTCTACTCTATATAATCTTACTCTGATAAAGATTATTCCTGGACTGTCTACATAAATCTTACTCTGATAAAGATTACTTTACTTCTGTACTGTCTACTCTACATAAATCTTACTCTGATAAAGATTACTTTACTCCTGTACTCTCTACTCTACATAAATCTTACTCTGATAATGCTTACTTTATTTCTGTACTGTCTACTCTACATAAATCTTACTCTGATAATGCTTACTTTACTCCTGCACTGTCTACTCTACATAAATCTTACTCTGATAATGCTTACTTTACTTCTGTACTGTCTACTCTACATAAATCTTACTCTGATAATGCTTACTTTATTTCTGCACTGTCTACTCTACATAAATCTTACTCTGATAAAGATTACTTTACTCCTGTACTCTCTACTCTACATAAATCTTACTCTGATAATGCTTACTTTATTTCTGTACTGTCTACTCTACATAAATCTTACTCTGATAATGCTTACTTTACTTCTGTACTGTCTACTCTATATAATCTTACTCTGATAAAGATTACTTTACTTCTGTACTGTCTACTCTAATAAATCTTACTCTGATAAAGCTTACTTTACTCCTGTACTGTTTTCTTTGGGAGGTATTCCCTTTCTAATTAACTTGTTATTTACTAAGGAGTACTGAGTCCATATTTTTCTATAACAATTATTGTTGAGCAAGTTATTGTCATGAGAATTTTAAAGTAAAAGTTATACAGAGTTATGATAATATATTATTTTGTAGTAATAATTATTATAAGACATATACATATAATTTCTTGTTATCTTAAGTTTTGTTTATTATAATATATTTATAACATATTTTATGTAATGCTATTTTTAATTAAGGAGGACTTGCTATATTTGGGGACTTACTTCATTTGCATGTACACACACACACACACACACACAAAGAGAGAGAGATTAATTTTAAGTGTACAAATAACTTGTTTTTCAGTTGATAAAATATGTCACTGATGATAGTTTTGCTAATAATGATAAAATAATGGTGTGTGATGTTTGGTTTTGTATGAAATTGTTTATGTCAACATAACGAGGGATAATTGCATAATTTTGACAATAAAAAGGAAACACGAGGCGGGCTGATGTCAGTCAGTCAACACCTAAACAAATTAGGCTAACATCAGTTAATTTCTTTCTCCAGAAACTGTTGGAAGAGTCTCGCTGGCAGGAGCTGGAACAGCGTCAACAGCGCATGGCGAAGTTAGGAACAAACCACTACGTTCCCGAACAGTCGGCATCCAAACTGACATCGAGAGCTGCATTAGTCACATGATTTTGTGTGTGACGGATAAACCTTGAAGTCATTCTGTTAGTGGATTATTAGTTTGTTGTATAACGTTTAGTCAAACTTTATTGTTATTCCATTAATTCTGTCACCAATGAGATGTGTCAAAGTGGTCACCATCATGTCTGTTGTGTCAATGCTTTATTAACTACTCTGAATTATCTGATTGTCATCTTTCTCCATTTTCCTCATCTTCCCAGAAGATGCTATTGTAAAGGCGAAGAACTTATAAATAAAAATAAGTTATGTTTACAAAACATTTGAGATGATGAATTAAGCCAAAATTTACTGTCTTTAGCTAATGTCTAAAGGGTGTTTCATCTTTCACTTCAACTCAATGCCTTTGTAGGTTGCTTGACCCATTTAGCCTATCTTGTACAAAAAGGGGCCATACAACAGCAATAGTCCTTGGCTTTAAAGCAAATTTACTGTTTTTGTATTCAGTTAGTAAAACTACATCGCATGTATTTTATGGAAATTGATATAAAAATTGTAAATCTTCAGGGCAGATAATAATCTGAGAAGTATCATCCAAGAAATGTTAGATTTGTGCAATTATGAAATAAAACTCTCATTTTCCATAAAATTATATTTTTCAATGTTGTATTAATTGGTTTAATTTTATTCTGGTCTGTTTATGAGATTGTTAATATTGATCAATTGTGTGAGCTACAAGAAATGGACCACAAATATATAATGTGCCAAATGATTAACTCATGTGATGTCACATTCTAATAATAATATTATGATGTTTACTATCTGTTACTGTGATATATTGGCTTGCCATAGACGGGGCTATTCTCGTTTCATATTCTCCTAATGCGTTTTATTGTGCACCTTATGTATATCTTTTATTTCCATGTAACAACTTGATAGTTGGGTGCATATGTGTATGCCTTATGTGTGTGTGTGTGTGTGTGTGTGTGTGTGTTTGTGTGAAGGGGAGGGGGGCTATAGAGTTTGGTATGTGCTAATATGTAATAAAACACAAACTTCAATATCAGTTGTTTCAGCAATCCCATAACTCAATGAGTATCCCTATATCTGATTAGCAGTTAAAAATTCAGCAAATAGACAATTTCCGTTATGACTGCGCCATCTGGCGAAAGTCCGTTTGTGGGTCACATTTCACCGGGCTGGTTGAATCATCTCCTAAAAACATTCCTTTTACAAATCGAGAGATATCAAGTCTAAACTTTATGACAGACATCTTAATCGCAGTAACGCAAATAAGTGTAATCCTTGTAAGATACGTGATCCAGATACCAGTAATTACCATTTGTATCATCCGGAACCTGGAAGGATCATTCAAACACGGATCAAGAAAACTACATTAGTTAAAAATAAGGACAATTAAGTAGTCTGGTTGTAATATATGACCATATAGCGAGCTTATTAGTTCTATTGTGTATTTAAGGTGCACTAATTACTAATCGTTTCCTTCCTGATGGATTTGAGGGGCGACTCAGTGGTCTAGTTGGTATGGCGTTGGACCACAGATCATTAATGACCAGTTAAGTTCGAATCTCGGTGTGGGCATATCTGTTTTATCTTTGACTTCGCTTCATTACCTTTGGAGGTCGCTCAGCCCATTTAGCCTAACATGTGCACAAAAATGGCCGTAAGACATCAATCATCATTAATCATCATCATCACCTGATGGATTGGTCAACTCTGTACTCAAGAACCCTAGACAAATAAACAATATGCTCAGACTTCAACGAACATAAGGATCACGAACTCGTTTCCGGACTCTTCAAGTAATCCCGGACACCGCATTGTGTTAGGGATTGTACTAGATATGAGATAATTGATCCGTAAAGATCTTGCTAATAATCATTATAGCAAATTAATGATAATTAACGTAGATAGATTCGTCAATAATTGGTAATAATCCTATCAATTAGTCTATATGATAACATGGAGAATTATTGATTAACCGAAATGCTTCTTTATTCTCAAATAAATTCTACAATACAAGAGGATTCTTTGCTGAAAACAATAAGACAATTTTACACTTCGTAATAGATAATTAATTATAGTTATATTTCTAAATTTTAATTTGTTTCTTTATTTTAATTTATTTAATGGATTTACTTCCTTTTAATTTCTAGTCGAAAACAATTTCCACATAATGTGTTATTGTTAAACTTGTCATAATTCCCAGTTACCTTTCAGTAGAGTCTAATTATTAACATATGCATACCATTAATTTTAATAATATAAACAGTGACACTTAATACAATTTCTAGAACTTACCCATATCACTGACGAAAGAAATCTGACATCAATAAATAATTCAGCCAGAAGTTATGTGTGTGTGTGTGTGTGTGTCATATATTCCACATCAGTGGGCAATGATATAAAAATACACGTATACCATTGTATGTACGTGACAGATTCATATCAGACCCATGAAGTGCGTTATGATTTGGGCTTGTCCAATCAGAAATTATGATGTCAAACTTATTTTCTTGCACAATATTGACTAGAAATAATCTCAAACACTAAACGTGTACATTATATCATCGGATATCATGAAGATTCACCTGATTCAGACACCAGTATAGCTTTTTAATTGTTGCCTATATTATATATATATATATATATAGGCAATAAAGTTCGAAAAATATTTTGCGCCAATCTGAATGCATGCGTGTATTTAAGTGTGGGGGGGGGTTATATGATAAAAAAATTACATCTTATAATCCTGTTTATGTATTGACAACATTGTTCTCAGATGAACATTGTACAATAACATTAGATGGTGATAGTAATTGTTGAATAAAGTTATATATTTATTTTCCTATACAATATATATATAGACATTGCCGACAATCGTTATATGTTAGTATAATAATATGGTATGGTAAATGATAGTCATCTTACGTTATTTGGCTACCTCAAATGAGGGAGACGCATATCGTCTGCTATTTACTGCTTCACCACGGGGACTAATTCTAAATAAATTTATAATATATGACATATTCGGCGGAGAAAACCTTGCCAGTTTTGTGGTTGGATACAACAAAAACATCCTCCTATACTAGAGTATTGATTGTGCCACGGTCGGGATTCGAACCACGACCTTCAGCACAGCATGACCTTGAGTAATGTATCCCACACTGTAACCCATGAGGTCGTAGAGGAAGTTGACATTATCATCATTATTATAGCACAGCTAGTATATATATATATATATATATATAGTGCTCCCTCGATATAATGCCAACTTGGGGATTTGATAAAAGTTGGCATTATAAAGGGGTGGCATTATATGGGGGTGGCGAATGGGGAAATAATCCACCAAAATAACATTCCGCCACAACATTTAAATGCCTGTTGTTGTCCTCATATCAATATATCATGGTAATTACAATTATATACACGTGATACAAATTCACAATCATGACAAAAAGTTCTTGATGCTTTGTTGCTTTGCATTTTGGCGACGACACATGTGTACAGCTGATTCAATGTTTGTTAAGCTCGTGAGGACATCCTCTGTCATGCCAGTTGTGCCTGGTCGGCGATTTGGTTTGCTGTCATAATATGAGACAATATCCTGCTTTTGATGAATATCCAGAGCGTTTGCGAGATACTGCTGCCATGATTAGAATTTAAGATGTGATGAATGCTGATTATTGCCCTACACCCAATCACACAACCATATTAACAAGGCGCCGTTGTCTGCATACCACAAATACCAATCAATGAACACCACCGACATTTGCTGCTGACAGCCAATCTTAAAATCATAATTAACCATGAGCCTCATCCCAGCACACATACACATATACATATGTTTTGACCTACATATACTACCAGATCTCTGCACTTGACACCAACTTGGTTTGAACACCTGCAGACAGTAGACAGTCAAATTAATATTATAGGTCTACTTTTATTTTAAAATTTATTTATTTTATTTATGCCTCCACAAAGTGGCTAAAATACAGAGTAAACTTTTGTACATATTGGGAAGCAATATTACATTTAAAAACAAGAAAAATAATAACAAATATGATATACACGTATAATGACTAAATTACAAGTAGAACAACGGAAAATAGGATTAAGTATTCTGTTTGTGTTTACAGTTGTTGAGATTGATAAACCCAGTCGTAAAATACCTTTGTTTTTGGCGATATATGGGGGGAAATTATTGTTTTGGGGACTAAAATGATGTGGCGGTATCCAAGGATGTGGGGGGGGATTATGGGGGGAATTAGCATGGTAGGAAATCCGTTCTGAAGAAAAAGTTGGCGATAGGCGAGGTTGTCAATATCTATATAGGGGTGGCAATAAGTGAGGGAGCACTGTATATATATATATATATATATATATATATATATACGTATCCTTTAATTTATGTACTATAATCTGTATTAAGCAAATCAGTGTATTATATCTGGAATATAAACATTTAGTATCCTTTTAGATGTCAGTTATCTGTCAGATTGTTTGATATAATTATATACACAGAACGATTTACAATAATCTATATATATATATATATATATATATATATATAAAGACATACAGTTAAGTTGATATGGTATATGATTGGTCTTAAATACGATAAGAAGATTTAACTGGATTAAATGTTAATTCGTCATGCGAGTACACATTATATGAGTACACATGATGTGAGTATACATCACGTGGGTGAACGTTGTCTGAATACAGGTCGATGCAACCGCGTTCAGGCGAGAAAACTACATTATACAAATTTAATTGAGTTTTGTTTGAAAAGGCTTCATACTATTTTTATTATTGATAATATGGATTATTAGTTATAAACAAATTATATTTTACTGATGATCGTCGAGATTAATAATAAACATAATCCGAATACAAAATTATTGTCATCATTAATTAGAAGGGAACGTTATGACAGACGTTATGACAGACGTTATGACGTGTCACATCGGTTTTCTATATCATCCTATTTATTGATTGATAATCTGTACGGATATGAATCTCATTTATCATGAACGATGTAATAGCAATAATATAATATATAGTTAAGAAAGTATTCGTTGTTTATCCCTAGTAACGCCGTACATACAGATGATATGTTAGGCAGCAATAACTGGTGACTGCTAGTACCTGATACTTAGACAAATATTTGGTGACTATACCAAAACATATTAACAGTTTGATGATGATGCTGATAATGATAATAATAGTAATAATAATAATAATAGCCAGTACAGTACATTGTATTAATCTCTTAAATACATTTCACTCCACCCTATCAAAAGCTTTAAATACATCGAATAAACAAATAAACACAGGGCGTTCTAAATAATAGATTAAAATAATCGTAGACAGGAATAATATATATATATATATGCTTCACCGAAAAATTGTCACACCCTGTAGATGAATAAAAATCAAACTGTATCGCGATAGCTACTACATTACAAAGTGTAGCTGAAATAATCATATGACGTACGATACAGACTCCAATACTTGTATCGGATCGAAGAAAAAGTCTTTCTAACATCTCTCAAACATCTGCCTTTAAAAACCACCTAAGGCGGTCAGAAGGTTGGTCTGTTAAGACAGGTTTTATTATATATATATATATATATATATATATGCGCCTGTCTACATAAACCAATATATGTACATACGTCTACGAACACCTGCATGTTTCTACATATACCGACACACACACACACACCCCACACACACACTAACAAATGTATTATTTGTGTCTGTTGGCATAAAAAAACATTAACAAGCATATAAAGGTTCCGCCTCACTACACCTTATTGAGAGACAGGTTTTATATAACTCGGGGAACTGAAACAATAACCAGATGTAAGTGTACTCTATAACCTGATATATGACGTCATTGATGATTAATGCTTCTCGTAATATTTAATAAGGCTCCACGTTATGCATAATCAGGAAATCAATAAAGTAGTTGAGACTAGACTGTTGACACTTTGTGTCTGTCATTTGTCACAATTAGAGGGATCCCAGCTCAAATACCAGTTTCTGCTCTTACAAATTTAGTCAACTGATAAAATAATGTGATCGATTTTTATACAATATCAGTTAAACATCATTTAAACAGTCTCTAATAATCAGTTGTCCTCGTTGCTCTCTAAATAATGAAATATATCTTCTTATCTGTATAGGCAAATTACCTTGCAACCAATAGTCTCTCTCCCTCTCTGTGTGTGTTTGTGTAAATGTGTATGTGTGTGTGTGTGTGTGTGTGTGCGTGTTCGTGCTATAACATGCATGAGTATGTACTCTGACAGGTTTCAGAGATACCCCACAGGTACCTCGCAACGAGGTATTTATTACTTGATACTAAACTCGTTGAAGAACCTCGCCTATTATCTATTAAAGGCACACCGCTTTCATTAATCATATTTCGTCATTACTCACTATATACTCGCACCCGCCATGTTGTTTATCAACAGAGAGAACTTATAGATAGACTAGCCTTAATAATATAATATATAAGATTGTTAGACCGTGTAAGGAACATTATATTCTTAGATTGATTATAATAATGATCTGATTAAAACGAAAGGTTACGTAATATCGCAACTTAAAATTATATGGATTCCAAGGTTGATAACAATAAAGATTTTGTGCATGAAATAAACTGATATTTATTTCCTTAAATCGTTTTTATCTTATTGAAATCATGTTGCCATGTTCTCATTAAAAATGTCTATTTTTATCATGTTAGTCAAATATTACACAAAATAGAGCAAGCCCAAAAAGATTAAAGAAAATTATTACAAATTGTAAATATTTCTGGATCTGGATTACAAAATAAACAAATCCTTTATCGTCACACTTGATTGGCTACGCTTCTCACAAAACATGAGACCTACTATTTTGTAATTATTCTGCCATGAGGCCATTTTGTTATTTTAATAAGAGGTCTTAATTGTTAATGTTAATAAACAATTAACATATTTCTGGTAGTCGAATTAATTAACATTTAAAACGGTTGATATCAAATTATTCATAACAATATTATGATGGTAATCTTATATTAATACTTAATTCATACAAAATACAGTATATATAAATTGCTAAATTCACTATCATTCATGTTATTTAAAAAAAATCATCTTTAATAAGACACAGTTTTCTAATCGTTGCTGAAATATGATATATTATAATGTCTAAAGATCAAACAATATGTATCTTGTCATATCTAGCAATCTTATCATTCTAAGTTTTAGTTATTATTAATTATGATTCTTGTTATTGGAGTATCTAATTGTCTTAAGAAATATTTTCTGAGTCAGTTTATTTAAATCCTTCTGAATTTGACTGTGCGCTTATTAGAGAGCATATGCTAAATACGTCGACTATAATATATAGATCAATGGAGAATTATTTCGTGTATATGCATTCTCACGCAGATAGACAGACATGCACATACCGATCTTTTACTTATGATGGGGATAAATGGTGTGTGTGTATGTATGTTGGGGGGGGGGCTCTGTTTGGCTCTCTCTCTCTCTCTCTCTCTATATATATATATATATATATATATATATATATATGTGTAGTAACATACATTCAGTAGCAATGACATTTAACCAGAAGCAATCAAATTATCCAGGTAAAATATGAAATCTTCTTGGTAAACTAAACATATTTGTTATCTGTCGTCAGGTTAGACTGTCTATGTAAACCCACACACTCATGTGTAAACATTTTAGACCACATAAACCCTCTAGATTGATGAGTAAACATTTACATTTGTCCAAGTCAGAGTGACCACATTTAACGATCTATTATGAGGATGAGTGAGAGATTGTCAGCATCATAATAATAATATTGGTAATCGAATCTTATCTAATCACAATCTTGTAATCCTTTATCTGATTATCTCATAGAGATTACAATTGATTAATTAGCTATACGTGCATGGCTGAGTGTTAGTACGTTCAACCATGCATCAGTAGTATCTCTCTCTCTCTCTCTGTGGGCGTGTGTGTGTGTGTGTGTGTGTGTGTCTGATGCTGTTTTCCGGAAAATTTGGTCCACACGATACACCCGGGAGAATCATCTTCATGTTGTAAGTAAATATTTCTGCATTTTGTGTATTCAGTGTTTATAGAGAAATAAAAATATAAAAATATTCATAATCATAATAATCTTTTTGATGTAAGATGCCGAAGCATAATTACTACGTTAACTGATAGAAAGTGATCGAAGTTTACTGTACGGTATGGGGATGGTAACAAGTGAAATGACACATCTCCCGGTCGTGGGGTCGAATCTTAGTACTGTCTGTGTTTGTGCTGCCGTTTCATCCGCAAATAAAAAACTTCGTACTGATCCTATAATTTCTCTAACGAGTGACTTATCGGGCGTCTACGTCTAGTCAGACTCGGGTCCTGGGTAAGTAAACCACACACAATCACATAGACACACCAATAACATATCATTTGGATGTACACCTGTTCTATGGTATATATTAAATATGTTCAATATATGCGAAACAGGCAGATCACTCAAAATATGTAAGAATGTAATAATTACGGGTTGTTATAATGATATCATGGTATTTTATTAAAAAGGCCCCATTTTTTGTTTTGTTCCCAGCAAATGACTAAGTTTATCCTTCATCACGTGATATTTGTTGAGAACGATTTAGAATTTACTATATTTCTCTGGATGTGTTAATTAGTGACTAAAACGAGGATAGGTGGCGTTCATGTGCCGATAGTTCACTACACTGAGCTAAACTACCCTCTCTCTCTTTCACTCGCTCGCTCGCTCGCTCACTCACTCACTCACTCACTCACTCACTCACTCACTCACTCACTCTCATACGCGATGTTTGTGTTTATGTCCGCGGAATAAGTGTTAAATCCGAGTTTGGAGATCAACCAAACCCCTTGTCCCGTCTCTCTCTCTCTCTCTCTATATATATATATATATATGTGTGTGTGTGTGTGTGTGTGTGTGTGTGTGTTTGTCGGCCTGAGCGATCAATATTACTTTAGCCAAGAGAGAGAGAGAGAGACAAACTATTGACGACCGCTGCTTATATAGAAGTCTCAGTAACTAGGTAAGACAACAAGATACTTAGTGATATTGGACAGGAGCTAGAACACCTGACATATACCTGGATACACGTGATACATGCTGACATATATGTATTAACATATAATTATTGGGGAGTACTTTCATCTGAAACCTGGAATAGAGCATAATTTGTGTATATATTGCAGTTTTACATGTATATGTACGTGTTCTGGAGTGAGGCAGTAGTTTAATTATGGATAGGAGACGAAAACACGTATCTGGTAAAACTACTGACGGTATTTGGGTAAGTAATATGATGATTTGTATTAAGTTGATTATTATATTTGTAACAATATTGTATGCTCTCTCTCTCTCTCTCTCCCTGTGTATGTGTGTGTCTGTGTGTCTCTCTCTCCCCGTGTGCGTACGTTTGTGTGTGTTTTATATTAATATAATAAAGGCCTGGGCTAAGGTTTTCGTGATGTTTATAAATCTTACAGAATTATGACCAAAATGACCACTACCTAAATAGAAAACAAATTATATATATATAAATATATATATATATATAGAAATATATACCACAGAGAGAGAGAGAGAGAGATGAGAAACAATAGAGAAGAGAAAGACACACACACACAGAAGAGAGAGAGAGAGAGAGAGAGAGAGAAGAGAGAAGAACACACACACACACACACGAAAGAGAGAGAGTGAGAGAGAGAAGAACACACACACACACACACAGAGAGAGAGAGAGAGAGAGAGAGAGAGAACACACACACAGAGAGAGAGAGAGAGAGAGAGAGAGACACACAGAAGAGAGAGAGAGAGAGAGAGAGAGACACACACACACACACAAGAGAGAGAGAGAGAGACAGAAGAGAGAGAGAGAGAGACAGGCAGAGAGAGAGACTTATCAAATACCTACTTCTCATCACAGATCAATGTTACCAATGGCAGCTAACGATGTATTGTCAACATATGTGAAGATGAGCTCTAAATGTCGTTATATTGTTAAATATAGATCGTCTGTTGAATTAAGGCAACAATTTACTGAGAGCTTAATAAGTTTACCGATATATGAATATAATGAATGTTTTAAAGCAGAATAAAGAACACGTTCACCAAATACAGTATTCACGTACGTACATACATACATGAATAATAGTTTTATGTCATATTATATCTGAATTATATAATTAGGTATTATTATTATTAGTTTACGTCAACATTCATATTAATAATCGATTTCATTTTTTAATCACTTTACGTCATCATTTCTTTCATAATATTTATGTTAAGTCACAAAATTTATTTTAATTTGTTCTTTCTAAATATAGAATTTGATTTAAAACTCTTTAATACTCATTAATCATAACAATATGTTAAACATAGAATATTAACATATTTAATACCTAAGTTGATAATATTTTTAATTAATTATCGAGTATATTTATTGGATATTTTAAATAAAGTGTGTTTCTAACATTTCATATCAATATATTCAGAATCAATTATTAACTACTACAACTCCTACTACTAGTACTATTATTACTACTACTAGTACCCTCACTAGTAGTAGTAGTGCCAGTATTATTATTATTATTATTTATGAAGTATTAGTCTTATTACGGTTGTTTATTAACAACTCTCCTTCTGTCATTGTTGCTAGTTTCGTCATAGAGGATTAACAGACCCTGGACCAATAGTGAGGGAGACTTCAACGACAACCGGTATGATGCTAACAGCTCCCTATAAACAAAATACATCAATCTACCCCCCTGTACCACCGGATGGTTATAATAAAAAAGAAACGGTGAGCTATGTTATTTATAGATACAAACATATAAGCATAAATCCCCCCCCTACACACACACACAAACACAGATGCACGCACATGCACACTGCCTTAATTAGTAGAACCTATATATTATTGATGACTAGCGACTAATTTCAGTTAGTATTACTAGTGATAGTATTATACTAATAATAATACTTTCAACAAGTAGTATTATAGACAGGACTAGACATGAGGGGGGTGTTTGCTATTTGTTCTTTAAGTAATATATGTTTTGTTATACATTTAGTCTAATATCTTTGTTTAATCCAGATTAATGTAGTTGTATAGATAACAATATTTGCATAATTCGGTGTGTGTGTGTGTGTGTGTGCGCGCGCGCGCGCGAGAGAGCGTGTAGGTAGCTAGTTGTTTACATATTGTAAACAACTTGGTGCTGAACGAACCCCTAAGAGACAACAATTGTCAATAATTGTTAATTATATTGACAAGATCGAGATCTTCATTATAAAGTCTGGTCTCTCGATGTTCCTTATTGATATGACTATAGCTTATATATCAATAGATAGATGTGTGGTGATTGAGTAGTGTGTGTGTGTGTGTGTGTGTGTGTTTGTGCGTGTATATGTGTGTGTGTGTGTGTTTGTCTGTCAATATGTCTATCTATGTACACCTTATCCAGACAGTAGAATAGAGCCGATGGTTCACGAGAACCTGACAAAGGTAAAATAAATATATCAGATATAGATAATATTAGAACTCCGTACAAACTACCGTGTATTATATGTTATATGTACATAGACACAGAGGGCCATTGATGTATTGTGATAAACGTTTGGGGACTTCAATGCTCTCACTGCTGCTCGAACATTAACATTTAAAACAACCAACAAAAACAATAATCCCAGGGAAAAAAAGATAGTTTTAAGATGCCGACATATATCATGTTATTTCAGAACAAAGCCGTCTTCGTATGTTTGATTCAAACTTTATTTAACTGATGGTCTTAAAAAATCAGTTTTACACTTCTAGAATTCACTTAACAATAACTACCCAAACGGCTTACCATACAGTCACTAGTTTATACTTTCCTTACAAAATATTCTCATATTTTAAATCGTCTTCTTTCCTATTTTCAGGGAAACTACAAAAAGTCCAATTCGTTCTCAGTTTATGATAACAGACATTCCTTCCAAGATCATGGAGTCTACTTCGGTGATGTAAGTTGAATGGTTTACTTTTTTAAAGGGCAAATTTAGTGAAATAGGACAGTAAGTATCAAAATAAACTAAATTTGACTTTTTTAATGGTTGGGTTGCTATCCAATTGTATTATATGGTATCACTGTACGGCTTCTTTGAATGGCTTCTGTTAATAAATGCGCTTTATTAATGACGATGGTTATGGTTGGTGTTTTACGACCACTTTTATGCCCCTCCAAAGGTAATGAAGCGAAGTGAAAGATGAAACAACCTTCAGATATGCACACGCCGAGATTCGAACACGGGTGGTAGTGATCTGTGGTCCAACGCGCTACCGCTAGACCACGGAGGTGCCCACGTGCGCTTTATTAAATATACATCATTAATATTCATCATCATCATCTTTATGAAATATGGAATTTCTGAGCCAATATCTGCCATTTTTTATATGACAACAATTATTGGAAAGGTGTTACTTATACAAGATGTTATATCTATACTCTCTCTAAGATACCAATAATGTACTTTATACACGTATAGCGATACTTTGTTATCAAATAAACATGACAGATGAGAGACAATAGACAACTGGATGTTGTACCAATTCACTTCAATAAAGTGAAATTTTGACAAACAGTATCTGACAAATGAAACAATTTCTTCGTTATAAGTCAAATTTTGACGTACAAATCTAAGAACGGTACATCTTGGTTTAAGTTTGGAGACTTAATGCACGATGCCCATAAAGAAGCCAGTTCAGGAACACCTCCTCATTCTGATCTATCAGGATCAGGGCAAGTTACTGATTGTTATGAAGGGGCCTGGATCATTGGCATATTATACTTCCTGATGTTAACTTAGAGAATCATTCGTCATAACAAAATCTATGAGAAGCTTGTATATTGTTTACTGTTGAGGATTGTTCGCGTCTAATCAATCGTGGTCTAACGAGGTACCCAGTTATGGCTGAATCACCATGTGATAGATTGATTTTCTTTTGTTTCATGATCTATGATCATGAAGCAGGGATAGAAAGACCTGTAGCAAGTTTATGATTCAAACCGAGAACCTCCAAGTTTTTGTCCAACAGTTACCACTGAGCTACCACAATACGTGTGTTTTGTCACTCCAGGGTCACGGAACGAGGTATCTAGGAAAGTCGATCGTGTCCTCAGATAATCGTCAACATTGGACAGATTCCGACTTCCTGAAGCACTACGGCAAGACGGTAACCGATTATGACTACAACACGCAGTACAAGATCCAGTACAACACACAGTACGGAGCTCAGCACACACAGGATTCACCAAACAAACACAGGTTCCCTAAAATCTACAAAGAGCCTGATGCCAACCAGCAAAAACTAGACACAACAACAACAAATTGGTTTACCAGTCCTGATGTACCACACCAGACACCATTACAAGTGTTAGCCACGTCACAGGAACCTTTCCCAGCTGCGAATGCGTGGAAATACTCGTACCACAGTCTGGCAAAATGCTACCCCAGTTATGAGACAAACACTAAAAGGTATCAATCTTGGTTAACAACGGAAAAGCCCTCAAATATGAGGAAACATGTGGGAAATATTATATAACTAGTTAATTATTCATTCATATATATATATATATATATATATATATAAACAAGTGTTTAGACTATTAAAATTAGTGTTTTTAAACCTTTGATAGAGCAAGATCCAGTAATATCAAAGAAATTCTACTGAACTCGATTCATTTCATGATATGAAATAATCTTATACTAGTTCTAGAACTCTTCATTAGCTAACCTTGAATCTCTGACCTTGACATTTGTATGGTGTGTATCAGTAATGTTTGCTTGTTTATTTGTCGGAGATCAATTTTCTGGAGTTTCCTTTTTGTGATCTTCAAATTGGAAATGGGCATTTAGAATTTTACTTGATTAAAATATAGATCTAAAGCTAAATTATTAGTCTTTTTTTTAGTTCTACGAAGTATATATCAGCGAGAAACTATGTCATTATAATACCAAGTGGGGGTAATCATTGACCTTTCTTTCGGGTCACTGGGGGTAATAATAAAATAGACAGACAAAAAATAGTACAGAAATGGATGTTTTAGCACTCCACCTGAAGGTACTTTGGATAAAGCTATTTTGGTTCAGGTTGACCTTTCACCTGCATCTCAGCTTCTACAGGTGTAATTGTTAAATAAACCTAACTGACTTTGCAGCACATTTAACTGGACATACTCCAATCTGATGTTTGTAGGCGCTATAGGGTGCCGATTTTTAAATCTCCAAGACCGACCTGCGGCTCTAGTCTTGCTTTAATTATAATTTAAGGCTGGAGCTGGTCATAATAACGTGACTGTTAGTGAACATAATATCTTAACGAAGCAATGTCAATAAGGGAGAAGAAAAAGCTAATTTACCATCTTTGTACACTATAGATCAATCAGGGTGTTATAGGGAAATGATCGTCCGGAGCTATTTGACTGTTTTTTTGTTCAATATTTCTTCAGGAATATTTGTTATACTAGTTGTCATATGACTGAAGTTATCATTGTTTATATTAGCTAACAAGGTACTGTTAATAACAAGTAATATTAAGGTTTTAGTCAACTGTTTCCATTAACTTGCTGGAGATTAACATAAATATTGTTAAGCTAGATAACAAAGATGTCAAACTCCATATATATATATATATATATATATATATACTCTCAAAAAACAAACACACACACATATATATAAACAAACACACACACACGTAATTGATTTGTGCCGATCAAAGTTGTACTTGTGATTTGATTGAGTATAAAACATTATTGATCAAATCTAACTATACTCTTATCAAATGAAGGGATTGTTTATTATGAAGTAGCCACTTGTAGGTGGTAAAGGTGATAATATTAGGTTTATATAACACATTCGGGTGGGTTATAGCTATCTATGAGATGGCATAGATAATTCGTAATGACTTTGGTAAGTGTGTGAGCTTATTTTCTAACGTATATGCTTTTTTTCTGCAGCCAGTGAGTGATAAGGGTGAGTGATAATGTTTGTGAGAGAGTGGGTGAGTATGTAGGTGAGTGACTGCATTAATGAGTGGTGAGTGAGTGAATGAATGAGCAAATGAGTGCAGAAGCTAAACAAAGCAGATTACTCTGAAACTGATCAATTAAGATGGTACAAAACGGTGGTCTTTCTAAGCAGATTATTGTTTTTCAACTGAAGGTTAGTTAAGTGAAAGGTCCACATGACAGTTTTCTAACAGATGTGGCCACTTAAGATAGGTGGTTGTAGGGATAGTTTCTACTGTATTTTATAGCCTGATCAGTATTATAGATTATATTTGTTGACTTCAGCTGTTGTGATATAGAGTCATTATTATTATAATTGTATTAGTAGCTACTGTTAGATATATGTCTATTATATGTGCCTATGAACTATGCTTACTATATATGTGTATACGATATATATCAATGGCCATATAAAGTTATTCAACTATGTGGTGTTCTTTTGAATATCTCATTGAATACTATATTTTGTAAATGACAGACAACGTTTGTATTATGCCTGTGTGTGTCTAGCTAAATACAGCTACTACTACTACTATTACTACTACTAATATTAAAAACTATAATAATAACAATAATAATATCCCAAATACACCGTCTACTACTAATACTACTTAGTATTAACACTACCCACGATAATGATTGTGTTAAATGTACTATCATGAGTACTACTACCATTAATACTAATATACTACTATTACTACTTAATAACAGCAGTAGTAGTATTATAAATAATATATTTGTTTTCGTCATATGTAGTCGGCTGATTTTCTGATCAAAATACAAAATTGATACTTCAGTGACTTTTGTGTTTACTCAATTTGAATTATTGATTGACAGACGTTGATTAAAATGGGAGATCGATATCTTTTAATAAACAGTCCATATTTAAATATCTATCATTGTTAGTAAATAATGATGTTGACACTTTTTAAGTTCACAATTTCATTATATGTTAGGTGTTGGGCTATATATATATATATATATATATATATATATACGTGTGTGTGTCTGTGCATGTGCGGGCGTGTGTGTTACAATTAATCTGTATAATCTGGTAATATGTATATTACCTATGCCTATTGCTAACTGAGACTTACCTGAAAATGATATAGATTAACTGTAACACATACACACACATGTAAACCTAGATCGACATAGTTTCCTAAGGATAGTGTTATGGTATTGTATCCTATCCATTCTAATCCGTTTGGGGCGCCTCCGTGGTCTAGCGGTAGCGTGTTGGACCACATATCACTCCCACCCGTGTTTGAATCTCGGTGTGGGCATATCTGAAGGGTGTTTCATCTTTGACTTCGCTTTATTACCTTTGGATGTCGCTCGGCCCATTTAGCCTACCAAGTGCACCAAAATGGCCGTAAAACATCAATTATTATAATCCTTGATATATTACTTAATTGGATAGCCCACCTTCGTTTCAAATTTTCAGGACTACTACACTTATACACATATTAAATAATCCTATTCAAAGTGCTGATTAGTTGACTTTTAATGGCCTGTGGGCGCCGCCATTTTGAAGCTAGACAGAGACGGGAATGCTGACGTCACTTTAGCGTATCCGGTTAACCTGAAGTCTGTAGAGCCCGCACAAAAGCATGTAAACAAGTGTGAGCAGCGAATTATTCTAGAACATAACGCAATTATCTTGTTAAAATTACGTCATGAATGATATACAACCATATCAATTTAAGCCAGAAAAAAACTTACAAGACGAAGACGATTAAAAAAGGTCTGATATATTAACGCTCAAGATAAACTATAATCCACGTCAGTCTAGAGAGGGTCCGTGTGACGTCAGAGCATTTCAGTTTTCTCCTTCCCGCCTTCGAATCTGGCTTCGGGTGTAGCCGTAATGGCGGCCCTCCAGTAATTTTGATTATTTTTCCTATATCTATGATATCAGGTATATTTCGTGATTATAATTGTGGAATTTTTGGTTACTGTTCTAAGCATTACATATTTAAAAAATATTTTCTGAAAGTGGACTGTCCCTTTAAAGGTACCAAGAAAAGTTTCCCAAATTAGTCAAAATGTTAGTGTTATTTAGTAAAATCAATTTAAGTCAGAGATATAATTAATTTATTTCCTATAAATAAAGTTACAGTGGTTTTAAATCTTGCTTTGCTAGCATCTCACATCCCACAGCTTCAGTCGAGAATCTTCGGAATGTGACGCCATCTTTGACAAACATAGACGCCAAACATATGTTACGTGTTCTACGTTGTCTTTGTTAAACGTACAAAATGGTGTAATGTGCCGCGTATAATTGTGCAAATACATTTGCCAGTGAATGGAGTATGCGTTAATTTCCCCCAAAACAAGACTCGTTTGCACGATAAAATATGAAGTATCAGGCTCGCAGAAGATGGTATTCCATCCATATTTGACAAACTGGGTAATGCTAAGCCGAAACGAATCAGCAGTCTGATGGAGAAACGGAATAGAAAACTGGTATGTATGAGCGATCTTAGGGTAATATTGGGAGCAAACTATTGGACATTCAGTAGTTCGAGCATTCGCGAAAAAAAATATCACTTATTCGCAAAAACAATGTACTTAGGCTTACTCAAGATTCTTATAGCTGTGTATTGGTCTAAAATGGTCTAATAGGTGTTCCACCAAGAGTGGCACATTCCTTTATAGGCCAAATATGGGAGAGCCCCGTGCAATCACTTTATTTTAAATGACGTTATGCGATAGGAAGAGGGAAATATTCGCATTATACTAACACAAACAAATACACACCAATCCATCTCTTATTGTAGACCGGGGCCATGGTGTCAGCAATAAACGTGGCTGCTCTAGGTCCACGTCTGCATTTGCTGCAGCTAATTCCTTACAATTGATACTGTCTGTGACCTTTTTCGCGAGTGGTTCAAAGAAGTAGGGCTTGATATCCCTGAGAATGTCAAAACTTTCGTTGGAATCTAAAATTTTGTCTGACAACTGGTCAGGACGCTTATAAACAAAGCTGTGGCACTACGTGATGTTTGGCAAAGATGACGTCACACGATAATCCCTAGCGAGTGTAATACATACTAACAAAGGCTTGTGAAAGTTAGGAAATTAAGGATTTAGAGAACATTTTAAGCTGTTGGTCAGAATAATTTTGTAGTGCATCTGATAGGGAATAAAATAATTGTTTGTTACATTATATTTACTTCGAAATGTGAAATTTCGTTTCCCGTCACCTTTAAAGGAATACTTGTTACATCAATAGTATACTATCCTATACGTCAACAATGTTCGTTGTCATATTTTCATGTCTCATTATGGTACTTTATTGTCTCTTTAAACAACTCTAGTTCACGACCTAACACTGACATCCATTCTTTATCCCATATTACCTACAATGTTTTGTACTTTTCAGACATATCATTAAGTGGCCTCATGGGTAGGGCATGGGACTACTTACTCATGGTTATGGTCATGCTGTGCGTGAGGCCAGGGAGTTCGAATCCCGGCCGTGGCACTATTAGCAGGAGGAGTTTTTCATCCAAACAGGAAACTGGCAAGGTTTTCTTCAATGAATATGCCATATATTGTAAATTGTAAATTTGTTTTATAATTATTCCCCGTAGCGAAGCAATAAATTATACATAATATGCGTCTCCCTCATTTGAGGTACCTAAGCCACGTAAAATAACTGCCGTTTCGCCCATTATTATTAATATACAATTTAACCAAGGTTAGATATATTCCCATATATTTGATGCATGTATGTGACCCCCCCCCCTCTTCTCTCATACAGACATCTGAATATCAGATGACTTATTAAAGCTAGTAATATTGATACTGTTGATAATAAAAATATCAAGACTAATCTATAGCAGATTAAATGCAAAAACTAAATGGTTTACTGATAGAGAGACAAGCTCCAAGACGAATTGCTACCCAACAAATACAAATTGTTCAATGGAGATTATATCATCATTGAAACGAGTCTTAGATCAATAAATAAAACAAATGTATTTTTTTTACAAATATACAATTGTATTATATAGACCGTATTTATAGCGATTTTATTGTTGTACTCTATTAATTAAACATTTCAGCGTTCATATTGTAGCACTCTTTAATTTCTTAAAATTAATATGCCGCTATTTACGACGACGTTATGATAGTCAGTAGAACAAATTGCATAATCTTCTATTTTGTTTTCTACAAATTTGACATTTTCCTCGGCGGTAAATGTCCTAGGTTGACTCTATGTCTTCTTTTTTTCAGTGGATTCCATACTGACTCATCTTACTCCGAAAATCATCTTAAAATGCGACTGAAATTCACTTAATCTAAATATTGGAAATATCACCTCGATCATGGCCTTCATTCTGGCTACTTCGTTAAAATTATTATTTGGATATAGAGTTCAAATGTTAAAATGTTCGTCTAAAGTTATCTAAGATCTTTATCCTTTACCGTTTCTTTTAAACAATACCAAGTTCTCTTAATGTTTCAACTTGAAAAAATTCAAATCGACCTATTGTGAAGATTTTCTAGTTACTGTTGTATCCGATAAGTGCCAAAATTAGAAGTTGATTTATTAACAAATTAACTATAGATAAAATACAAAGACACATAAAGTTTTGCCTTGAATACTACACAATGATCTAAGTCAATATAGTATTTATGTTAGTGTACACAGATAAGCCACGTGCACATCAGACGATCAGTATTGATAATCAAGCACAACACGTGTCACAGACAAAATGTTCAATATATCGAAATATATAAGAGAAACATAACAATCATTACAATAAAAACAACCTATAAACATTTAGCTACAATAATTCAGTCTAATATTTACCTTCAATCCATTATTTAGGCCAAATAAGCAAAATTAAATTCTCAACTACAATTTGCCAACATTTCCGAAGAGAAATGACCAGACCCAGCGACATCTAGCGAATGTAACAAATTACAGAACCAGATATTCTCTCTAGAAAAGACAAGGGGTGAGCCGTTACAACTGTAACTATCTATTTTTTTAACTCACGAATGCTATTATACATCTGGTGATCTAGTGTATGATGCCAAACATATTCAGAGATATTGATAAAATCATCTAAAGTACATCAATGTTTTCATCTTCATCAAGGTTGTTTATCCACTCATTGTTGCCTCTACAACCTGGTGAGTAGTACATACTTATTGAGTATTCATTTCACCAAATAATTGATCTCTTACAAGTCATCCTAGCTGCCATGTGTGTCAGGATTACAGATCTGTAATCAGGATCTTAATGATGGCGTCAGTCTCACATCATTTAAACATTATTTAACTTTTGAAATAATAATAGAACATTTTCCAATTGTTGCCAATTAACGAATATTGTTAATTATTCAATCTATGTTAACTGTTTTAGTACGAGAGTGCGTAGTAGATCTATAGTATCATTTAATCTACTGTCTTTATTGAAATTTAAATGTGAAATGTATGTGGCCTAATGGGTAAGAGCGTAGGACTTTCTTACTCATGGTTATGCTATGCGGGAGGTCGGAGGTTCGAATCCCGGCCGTACGTGGCACTATTATAGAAGAAGGCAACTGGCAAGATTTTCTCCACCGAATATGCCATATTGTGTTCCCGTTGTGAAGTAGTAAATTATAAAACCATAAGCGTCTCCCTCATCTCATATAGCTAAGCCACATACAATAACTGCCATTTCGGCCATTGTGTTAAATACCTTTAAATGACTCTTGCTAGATTGAAGACTTTTTATTAACAGTGTCTCGGACAGTCGGAGCTAGTAGCCATTGGTATTGGATCCAGATAGCGTTGAGTTTATCTGGAGTTCGTTTAAGTAATGAGTAATGTAGCTGCTGATATAGATGATCTTACAGCAATCCATTAATGCATTTCCTCAGCGTCATTGAGGGAATCTTCCCCCCCCCCCCCAGCTCCATCAGTCGTCTTTCTCGATACCGACGTAAAATAAACCGTCATAACGTCAACATCTCACCGAGATTTATCTCCATCTGACATATGAAGGTATGTAAACACAATTAATGTATTTGTCTGTTTGTTTGTTTACTAAAGGAGTTGATCAGACGTCACAGAATTAATGCGAATCCACGAAGACTCCAATGACTTATGACCTTTTGTTGATGTAGCTGTATCACTGATGATGATGATGATAAAGATCTTCTACCACCTAAAAAATCTTCACCTTTATTATCCTTCCTTGATATCAGAGACAAATATCTGGATCTTAAGTCGTTTGTTTATTCTACGACTTATCCATTTCCGTTGTTTGATCTATCTGTCTGTCTGCCTGCCTGTCTGTCTGTCTATCTATCTATCTATCTATCTATCTATCTATCTATCTATCTATCTATCTATCTATCTATCTATCTAACTACCTATCTATCTATTTATCTATCTAGCTGCTTGTCTCCTGGTCTGTCTGTCTGTCTGTCTGGCTGTCTATCTATCTATCTAGCTATCTATCTATCTATCTATATATCTATCTATCTATCTATCTATCTATCTATCTATCTATCTATCTATCTAATTATCTATCTAGCTGCTTGTCTGCTTGTCTGTCTGTCTATCTATCTATTTATCTATCTATCTATCTATCTATCTATCTATCTATCTATCTATCTATCTATCTATCTATCTATCTATCTATCTATCTATCTATCTATCTATCTATCTATCATTCTATCTATCTATCTATCTATCTATCTATCTATCTATCTATGCTTCTCCTTGTCTGTCTGTCTGTCTGTCACTATCTATCTATCTATCTTTATCTATCTATCTATCTATCTAATATATATATATATATATATATATATATATATATATATATATATATATATATATATATATATATATATATATATATATATATATATCCATCCATTTATCTATCTATCGATTTACCAATCTTTCTACATCTACACACACGAGCGCGCGCACACACGCACACACACACACACACACACACCTTACCCTGAATCATATAAGAAGGTGCATATAATTAGCCATCATGTGACAGTTGTTAACAGATTTCCAAATCTCATCTGACGTTAATTAAAGTGTGACGTGGGCGTTGCTATAGCAACGCCTCTAATCTGCACTTATCAAGCAACGACCTATGCCCAGAATAAACATGAAATAGTATAAAACTATACTCTATGATCCTGAATGGTTGTCATCGGGATATGGACAAGGGACTGGGGAGACAATGACTGAAACAACTATAAAATATCATATATATATGTAAATCATATTTAAATAATATACAAACCATATATATATATATATATATATATATATATATATATATATATATATATATATATATATATATATATATATATATATATATATATATGAATAAATAGAATAGATAAAATACAGTTTTTGTTTTCATTAGCAACATATAAACAAGTAGATGTGTACTGACTATTTACAACTATTGGCATCTATTGATATTCAAGTATTCTGTCATCACAGTAACTGGCTTCCTTAAAGCTGAAATTGTGTCATTTTCCCGAAAATTGAACAGCATTATTGTAAGTACATTGGGCGATATATTGGCACGTTCCTTATATATCGATCATAATTGATATGATTCGCGATTATGATGATAATGATGATGATAATGATTGCGATGATTAGGATGATAATTGAGATGATGACATGATGACATGCTGGTTTATAAAGAAAATGAAATAAATATTACATTTTATGAACATCATACATGATGAGGTGACACTGAGCGAGACTGTTTCCTCGATTGATATTTTAAACATCTTTGACGTTTTTGTGACGTTTTGTGGTTCTAAAAGTTCCTGTTAATGGTCAAGAAATTAGAGATATTTAAATGGCACTCCCATTAAACAATGCCTACAAAGAATATCCCGGAAAGGCGGCATTCTAGAGGAAGAAAGATAGTCAGATAGAAGGAGAAGTGTGAAGTTACTATTGAAGAGTGAGCCGACGTGACCTCTGACATCTCTCCCACCAAGAGTGTGGCGATGTTTCCGGGTCACGTAGTTGGGGATTTCAGCGAATGTTCAATGATGTGCTAATGAGTGGAAGGTCATGGTATAAGTAAAACAAATATATACCACAGGAACAGTCATTATTACCACACCTCTCCCCGAATGGCTACAGAGATTTTTATTAACACTAAAACAAATAATTATTGACCGAATAAAAGACAGAAAACCCCGATCCCTGTTAGAACCTGCGTGTAAACAAAACGGAATTAGGTCACCATGACTAACCTACTTAAGAGATTATCCGTATTAAAACCTTTTAAAATAGATATCAGTCAGATACAGTCAGAAATATATACGTATAGATAAGATAAGGGTACTTTTAGCAATGATTATGTAAAAACTGTCAAAGATCCATAATATTTGATGTGAATCTGGTATAAGTTGGCTTTAACTAAGTATCCATTGTTTGTTTATTGTCAGTTCATACAATTAATGAAGGAAGATTATATTAAGATGAGTTGATTAATATTGATATTATTATCCTATTTTGCCCCACCCCTGCCTCACAAAACCTATTATATTATCTAATATAGCTAATTTTCACTTCATATTTGGCATTTGTCATTTTTAGAGCTGCTTCATTAACTATTTAATTATATGAGTAATATTACCTGATCCAAATAAACTGTAAAATGAACTGATCAGGAATTTCAAATTAAAATCAACATATCACCAAATTAGTAACAATAAAACTATAAAACTTCTGCTGATATAGTTATATAGATCTACGTCTAATATTTACAACAACTAATACATTTCAAACATTTTCTTAAATTTATGTTAAAATAGCAAACTAATTATTTCAAAACTGAAATGATGAATTTCTTAAAAATAAAGCATATTATCTTAAACTCTAGATAACACGAAGAAGTAGAGAAAACGGGTATATCATTTAGATAAGATAAACATATTTATATAGGCTAAAATCTCTTATCTGTATTTAAATCTATATTAAAAGACTAACTGTACTATAAGATCACAGGAAGTGGTCAGAAGTGTATTAATGATGAATCTATTGATGATGATGATTGTATTGATGATGAGTGTATTGATGATGATGAGTGTATTGATGAGTGTATTGATGAGTGTATTGATGATGAGTGTATCGATGACGAGTGTATTGATTGACGATTGGCCAATATGATGTTTTCTTCTAACAGATATACAGATACATAAATATTGACTCATCACGGACCTCAACTATTTACAATACTCATCATATCGGTAAAGATCCTTCTTTAATACTCTGTCCAGAATTAAACAATAAACAAGAATATTTAAATTATTTAAATTATTTAAATTATTGGCCAACAACAAGTTTGTTTTGACTGTGTACATTATACCGTACTCTACCGTATATTTTTCAAATGTTGATAAATTAACTTATACATTATACCACACTCTTACAGTATGTTTCCCATATAACTATAAATTGGATTAAGACTCGCTATCAAAACATTACGGCTCTATTTTAGAATTATACGGTAATTTGAGTTATTCCCGTTTTGACCCATTTCTTGTTCTTGTTAACTGACCCAGTTTAGACACGTATACTAACGTGTTTACAGTTATGGCTGATTTTACAAAATAACAAACGTCAATTGACACATGACAGACATTTAAAGTCAACAATTATTCTGTCTTTATCTAGTTGATGTATTTTTGTTCTGGGTGTCGTATAATACATAAACAAAATGATATACTGATAATATGGCGCGAGACTAAAAGACACAAGTAATATTAGCTT